>JABUQX010103446.1:0-17500 GCA_015478945.1 Trachelipus rathkii
GTTTAGGCAAAGAAACAGATTTGCCAAAGCAGGTAAACTCAGAACACACAAGTTTTGAAGGCCACAGGAAGATTACCTTCAGGATCCTCCTTCTTCTTAGTATTAAGCTCAAAGATAGCAGAAATAACATCTTAATGAGTTAGATAGTAGTTACATAGCCACTTCTGCGACCCATAGCAACCGTTACACTTAAGACGTTCCCTAGCAACGGGAGTCTTAGAGACGTCGTATCCCCTCAATTTAGTATCCCCCTTCTTATGGGGGTAACCCTCGTCGTATGACAAGTTACATTCTCCGTAGAGCCCCTTTAGGGGGTGCCGGCCCTAAAATAGGAAATCCCCGAAGAAGGATGAAATTTGAGACCCACTTTAGGGGTTCCCGACCCCTAAAAACTAGGAATGCCAGTAGAAGGATGAAATTTGGAGATTGTATAGAGGAGAAAGGAGTAAGGAGGAGTCAGAGCCGGAGTCGGAGTCAGAGAAAGAAGGAGTCGGAGAAGTAGTGTGTGTCAAAGGAGTCGGAGTCGGCATCCGCGCCGATCCACACCGCACCGCACCGCACCACACCGCACCGCACCACACCGCACCACACCGCACCGCACCACACCGCACCACATCACACCGACAATCAGATGGAGTTTGCAACATGATATCTCCCTCAAACTTGACACCCTGTTAGAGACATGCTTGACAAAGTGTGAATAAGTTACGGTTTTGTATGTTATGTTAGTTACTTTACTGTTGTTAAGTATGGAACTTTGTTAATGATTCTGACGCTAATGTTTGATATGTTAGGGTTTTATGTTGTACATTATATTCTTAGTTCAGCATGCTATGTTTGCTTTATTAATGTGAAAACTTTGTAACGTTAGCATATATTTGTTGATCAGTGTGTAAAGAACTTATTTTTAAGTTGTGTTTATCCAAAATGATACTCGAAATGTGATTTGAAACAATAGATCAATGGAAGGTGGGAGGAGGTGAGGAGGGGATGGGACGGATGGTGGATTTGATTTACTGATTACCGATTTACTGTTTTAGGGGGTGTAAATATGCAAATTTTTTAAGTTTAACATAAAAGAATAGCAATTTAGTAAAAATATGTATTTTTTTAACAAATAAATAAAAATAAATAAAAAGTTTGTGTTATGTTAAAAAAAAATCAAATATAGATCAATATATTACGGTGGGGGGGTGGGAGGTGGGAGGAGGGAGGTGTGTTGTGGATGTTTTAATTTACTGATTTACTGCATTAGGGTTTGTAAAAACGCAAAATTTTTAAGTTATAAACAAAAAAAGAATAAAAATTTTGGTAAAAAATATATTTTTAAACAAAATAAAATAAAAATATAAGTTTTGTGTCATATTATACAAAATATGACTTGAACTGAATAGATCAATGGATCATGTATGGGTGGAAAGGGTGGGGTGGGTGGTTTGATTTACTGATTTACTGATTTACTGCTTTAGGGTGGTAAAAACGCAAATTGTAGAAATAAAACATGAAAACATAAAAATTTAGTAAAAATGTTTTAAGCAAATAAAACAGAAAATAAATAAAAAATATATAAAAAGATAATATAAAATTGAAAATAAATTGAAAAAAATTTAAATTGGAAAAAAAAATTAAAAACAAAGAATAAATGTAAAATGAAACATAAAATAAAAGAGCAAACAATATATTTTAGTTGACGTTTATAAAAGAAAACGAGATTTTGAAAGTAGAAATGTCAGTCTTCAACCTTTAGAAAACGAGTTATCTTTGCAAGATACAAGCGTGCTCTTCCTCCAATCCAATTTATTCTTCCTCTTCTGTGGGCTCTCCAAATTTCATCCTTCTTTGTCAATTTTCAATGTTTTGGGGCTCAGCCCCTACTCCATATAAGCGTTGCAACACGTAACCTCGACTGCGTTGAGGTTACCTTATAAGAAAGTGTATGCCAAATTTCATCCTTCTACGCCAATTTCCAAGATATTGAGGCACAGCCCTATGGGAGTAGTGTCACGTTACCTCTTCTGTATCGAGGATACATTATACGAATGGTGTATACCAAATTTCATCCTTCTACGATCATTTGCAAGGTATTGGGGCTCAGCCCCAACACCATATGGGTGTAGTGTCCCTCTACCTCTTCTGTATCGAGGATACATTATGATTATAAGAAAGCTGTATACCACATTTCATCGTTCTACGGTCATTTCCTACTGAAGGGGCAGCACCCCTCTCTGGGGGGTGCACGGCCACGTAACCTTGTCTACGACGAGGTTACTTCACCCTTAAACAGGGTGTCAAGTTTGAGGGAATATCATGTCGGAAGCTCCATCCGGTGGTAGGTGTGGTGTGGTGTGGTGCTGTGCGTGTTGTGTGAATCTGTGCGGTGCCGACTCCGACTTCTCTGACGCAGTCTCCTTCTCCGTCTCCTTCCTTCTCTGACTCCGACTCCTTTCTCCATTTCTCTTATGCATTTCTTCTTTTTTCAGGCTGGACCCCCCACCAAGTCCCTGGACTCCGACTCCGACTCCTACTCCTCCTTATTCTCTTCCTTCTCTTTTCAATCTCCAAATTTCATCCTTCTACGGGCATTTCCTATTTTTAGGGGCTAACACCCCCCTAAAAGGAGGCTCTACGGGAGGCAACCTCGTCAACGACGAGGTTACCCCATAAGAAGGAGGATACAAAATTTGAGGGGGATACGACATTTCTAAGACTCCCGTTTCTAGGGGAACGTCTCTTAAGCCTTTAGGTTGCTATGGGTAGCAGAAGTAGCTATGTAAGTGCTTGAGGTAGAGGGTAACGGAGAGTTGTAGTAGTTTCGGAATCGTCTATAGTGGAATTTGAAGCAAATATTTGGGCAAAGAGTTCTGCTTTAGCAGAAGGACAGCTGTACTACCGTCAGAGATATAATAGGAGGGAGAAAGAAGAAGAAAAGTTAATGTTGAAATTTAAACTTAAAAATGCAAGAAAGTATGTGAGTTAGAGGAACCAGAAAGATTGTGCATTTTCTACAAAGAAAAGTTTTTAGGGTCTCGAAGAGTTGATTTTTTGTGATTCACGGAAGAAATACAAGAAGCATGAGTTTCTGGATTTAATGACAACGATAATTTCTGAAGGGATCATTCATGCTATGAATTGCAGGAGAACAAGCAAGAGTTAAACTAAGGTATATCAGTTTTAGTTGTTTCACAATAAGAAGAGAGTCTAATATATTATATATATATATATATATATATATATATATATATATATATATATATATATATATATATTGTTAATCACATACATATATATATATATATTAAAAGTGCATTATAAATTTCCTTTAAAATAATTTTTAAAGTTTTAAACATGACGAATTTTTAGTTAAATTCGTTAACACGGTGATTGATTTATAATCTTATATATTATATTATTATTATTATATATATATATTATATATATATATTATTATATATATATATTATTATATATATATTATATATATATATTATTATACATATTATTATTACATATATACATATATTATTATTATTATTATTATTACTATATATATATACCAATTGAATATAATCCTTAATATGTGTTTTTGAAGAAAAATACAGAAATGGTTTTGTTAAAATTAAATTGTTATTTTATAAATGCTCAATATAATAATATAAAATAATATAAAAATAATATAAAAAACATATAAGAACACTATTATAAAAAATGTAAATACTATATAAATAAAATACATTCTAATAACCTAAAAGGCATCGTTATTATTATTTTTTAAAAATAAATCTTTGTTTTCTAAAAAAGACTTTTTTTTTATCCATTTTCATATATATATATATATATATATATATATATATATATATATATATATTATAATATATATATATATATATATATATATATATATATATATATATATATATATATATATATATATATATATATATATATATAATATATATATATTATTATATATTATATATATATATATATTATATATATATATATATATATATATATATATATATATATATATGATATATATAGATAAATATATATATATATATATATATATATATATATATATATATATATATATATATATATATATATATATATATATATATATAATGAAAGGAAATCAAAGAATAGTCAGGAAAGCTTGGAAACTTAGGCACGAAAGAAATAGACAGTTATGGACCTGATTTCATCCGTTCTGACAAAGCAGACTTTCCCTCTTAAAATTTCGGAGAAAAGGAAAGACGAAAAGGAGAAAGCCTTTACATCTGGATTTCCTTCCTCTGAAAATTAATGAGAAGAGAAATATGTCAAGGCATTTTGTCTTCGTCAACAAATGACCTCACCTGTTACAATAATTATATTATTTTATATTATATATATATATATAATATATATATATATATTATATATATATATATATATATATATATATATAATAATATTATCATATATATATATATTAAGTATATATATTATAGATATACTATATATATATATTATAAGTAGTATAGGGGGGGAAACTGGCAGCAAGAATGCAGTTGCCAGATTTGTCGCTAAATCTGGCACCCTAATCCGTTAATTTTTGCTCAGTTTTTTTGGTACTTTTTTACTAATTTTTACCATTTTTTTTAGGAATTTGCTACTTTTTTACCGTTTTGCCAGATTTGACGCTAAATCTGGCAACCTAATCCGTTAAATTTGACATTTTTAGCATTTTTTTGACACTTTTTAGCATTTTTTTAGCTACTTACTTTTTTAACGTTTTGTCCATAACTCAGGTCAAGAACCCCAACTCCGGAGGATTTTGGGGATTTTCCCCATTGGCAGCCCTGCACGTCGAAGGCAAAGACTTGAAAAAACCATTTTGGTAAGGTTTTTGAAATTCCAGTCATGTCGGCAGCTGACTTTGGAAATTTCATCATTTCAATTAGATTTGACGTTTATACGTCAAACCTAGGGGTTGTTTAAGGTCGGTAGACCGAATTTAAGGTTTGGAAGCACCTTTTCGGAGGTTAAGTTCCCCTGAAGCACGGCGGCGGAGCGCCCCACCAAATAGGGACGATTTTTGGTTTTAAGAAGGTTTAAATGATCGGGATAGATCATTTTTGCATGATTCCAATCGGATTATCGTATCGATTACCCCCTTATCGATGTTTATTAATCGATCATATAATTCTACGTGCCTGGTTAGGTTTTTTACATTAAAAAATATATTACATTAAAATATAATTACCATAATTAACATTCGATTAATCGTATAATTAAGTAAAATAGACACCTTGCGTCACCCACTTTTTCGATAACGAAGGAGAATAGAGATTATGCATCAACTTGGTATATGGTTTATAAATTGTATGAATTGATAAACTGATCAATAAGAGCGGAAGTTATTGGATGACCCTAGAGTCACCCTAAGGGTGCTCCCCCTTAGACGCCAAGGTCAAATTCGTCCCACCAAAGATGATTAGAGACTAATAAACGTATCGTGATGATATTAGATGTGAGCTATATTGATGACGCCAATCTCGTCGGAACGAGATTACGTTTCCCTCTGCTGTCACCCCGTAAGGAGCTGTAGCCCTTAAAAAATTAAAAAATTATTCGTAGAAGTACTTGAAAACTTGGAGACAGGGGTAGAGGAGTTCGGAGCTCGAGACGAGTCGGAGTATGGAGTCGGATTCAAGTATCGGAGTCCAGCAGACCCCACGGAGGGGGGTCCCCAGTTGAAAAAAAGAAGAAATGCATGGAATGCAAAACAGAGGAAGAAGAAAAGAAAGGAAGGAGGGAGGAAGCGAAGCAAGAATGAGGAAAGAGGAAGACGAAGAAATGAAGAATGAAAGGAGTAGACACAGACCACTGGTGTAGAGCCGGTGCGTGTTAGTAGTAAAACATTTCATTTAATAATACAAATATCATTAACGTTACATAACTGATTTCTGTTCTAAGATGATACATATTCGTCAATTACATTGCATCATGCAAAGATAAACCGTTTTTCAAGACGTTGAAGACTAACAATTATATTTTCAATTCTCATTTCTTTTATAAACGTTAACTAATATAATTTTTTTCTAAGTTGAAACATGCATTATTTTGTTTCTTTTTTTTTTTCTTAATTTTTTATTTTACTTTATACTTGTTTTTAATATTTATTATTTTAATTTTATTTTTATTTATTTTTATTTTTTATTTTATTTTTCTAACTTTATTTTTATTTTTATTTTTTATTTTTTATATTTTCATAAATTTTTTTTTTTAAATTTACTTTTCTAATTTTATTTTTTTTTGTTATTTTTATTTTGCATTTTTTATGTTTAATTTTTATTTTTATTAACTAGTAATATATGTAATTTCTAAATTTATTTTTGTAAGAAGTTAGATTAATTCGAGACTTTGTTTATATTTATTTAAGTTTTATTTTGCATTTATTTATTGTTTATTTTTTATTATTTAATTTTTTACTTTTTATTTTTTTTTTTTCTAACTTTATTTTTTTTTTTTTATTTTACATTTATACTTTGTGTTTAATTTTTTTTAATTTTTTTTTTTTTTTTTTAAAATTTTTTTTTTATTTTAAATTTTTTTTTTTTTTTTTTTTTTTTTTTTTTTTTTTTATAAGTTTAATTATTTTATTTTAATTTTTTTTTTTTTTTTTTATTTATTTATTTTTGCTTTATTTGCTTTAAACTTTTCGTTTTTACTTAAAAAAAATTATGCTTTTCATGTTTAAAACGTAAAAATTTACGTTTTTACATACCCTAAAGCAGTAAATCAGTAAATCAGTAAATCAAACCACCCACCCCTCCCCTCGCCCTTGATCTATTGATCTATTGATCTATTGATCCATTGATCTATTGATCTATTGATTTATTGATCTATTGATCTATTGATCTATTGATCTATTGATTCAAGTCATATTTTGTATAACATAACACAAAAACTTTTATTTGTTTTTGTTTTATTTGCTTTCAACATTTTGTTTTTACTAAAACTTTTATACTTTTCATGTTTATAACGCAAAAATTTACGTTTTTACATACCCTAAATCAGTAAATCAGTAAATCAAACCACCCACCCCACCTCCACCATCTGATGATTGTTATATTGATCTATTGATCTATTGATTCAAGTCACATTTCGAGTATCATTTTTGGATAAACATAACATAAAATCAAGTTCTTTATACAAAAATCAACGAATATATGCTAACGTAACAAAGTTTTCACACTAATAAAACAAACATAGCATCATCTGAACTAAGAAAATAATGTACAACGACAGGCCTAAAGCACCTTAAACACGAATAAACTGATAACATTAACAAAGTTCCACACTTAACAACAGTAAAGTAACTAACACAGCATACAAAAACGTAACCTATTCACACTTTTTCAAACATATCATTAACATATCAATGTTAATTTCACATTAACATGGTAATATTTAACAAAGATTTATCATATCCTAACCTAACTTGTGCACACACACACACACACACACACACACACACACACACACACACACACACACACACAACATTACGCAATAGTAACACCTGAAATATTTTTAGGCTTATCTCTTTTTAGGCTCCGTCCCCCTTTCAGAAAATATCAACTCGAAACATGAAAATGATTTTATGCTATATCCACTTGCATAAAGTGATGCAATACTTATTATATTTATTAAACAAACTGGTAAATCTGGCAACTGCGTATCATACAGAGGTGAATTGGCAACTCTGTATAGATTTGGGGAGCTGTGTTATATATAAATCAGCGAGCTACTCGATAGGGCATTCTTAATCAAGAGTTCTTACGATCAACACTTTAAGACACATTCGTTGGATCCTGTTGTATCATCATCCGAGTTTTTATAACTACACATGAGGATTTTTTCAAATCAATACTTATTCAGCTAGGTAAGCTTGTATTATTTAATATATATATATATATATTCTCATTTAAAAATAACATTGTAACACATCTAATCAATAATTAATGACACGTAAAGTAATTAAATACATTATCAATTAAGAATAGTGGGAAAATGATTTATTCATATGTCTAAAAAAAAAATTATTCTTTTCCAGAAACGTGTTGAATATACATCCATACATTTGAGTAAAAAGCGTTCATCGTATCGTTATCAACACACCGTTTAAAAATGGTATGTTGTTGTTGCTGTGTGGATAAATATATTTAATATATGTTATGAGAAATACTATGTTAAACTAATATATTACTGACATAATGACCTAATTTGTTTGAAAACTTGATTTTAATTGTTTACTGTATCATAAATAATAATAATGACTATTTATTCCAGGCTAACCCTTCGAGAATGAATCCCTCTAATAAGAAGAGAAAGACCACTATAACGGACATAACGCATATCTCTGTAGAGAAACTTAAAAAGTCAATGGAACGTCACACATATGAAGTAAAGGTTATTGATGAAAACTTTTTCCATGGTCCAAGAGATCTTGAAGTATCGTTTGAAATGGTTGTAAGTGAAGTCATTGATGTTATATTACAAGACTTAGAATATGATAGTACACGTATGAGGGTTGGAATCAATTTCACTTTTGGCGATGATCAGTCACCTGACCGGAAATACTATGTAAACATCAGCTATAGAGATATATTAGACAATATTGGGGTGAAAGAGATGATGAGACGTTTGGAAGGGTCATTTCAGTCCGGTGACAAGGCAACCTTTACCAAATTCAAAGTAGTAGCTACCGTGTTCATGATAGCTAAAGGAAAAAGGCGTTGACTGTAAAACCGATGCATTCGAGCCACAAAATCTTAGTTTCAAACATCGTTACATTAGTAAAGTTCATCTAGAGAAAGGTGCTGTAGGGTGCGCTTTCAAAGCTGTTGTGCTGTTTAGGAAAATAACGAGAGAATGTGTAGAGTCCAGAGGTATTCATTCGTGTACAATTGAGAATGAGGCAGAAGCGTTAGCTAAAAAATGTGGTATGGAATATACAGATTCTTTCATAGTAACTGATTTTGAAAAAATCGAGAATATCGAAAAATGCCGTATAGTCGTATTCGGTCCTGAAGGTAATGGAGTAAAAATACTTTATAATCCATCTAACGAGAACAGAAATGACCCTTTATACATTATAGGCCACGACGGAGTAAATCATTATTATGCTATAACAGAAGATAAGTTAAAGTTATGTTTTGAGAATACCAAGAAAAAGAATGCATATATGAATGGTATCTTTTGCACATATTGTTACACTTTCAACAGTAATAATATAGCACATAAATTAGACTGTGAACATTATGGATGTAGACAGTGTCTATACGATAAGTGTCAAGGCTCATTTGATCACGATGGTATATTCCATGAATGTCGTGAATGTAATCGTGAATTTTATAATGCATTCTGTTTTAAAAAACATCAGGATAATAACACGTGCAAGAAAATAAAGATTTGTACACTCTGTCTTGAGCAAATAAAGGCTGATCGTAAAGGTAGTTTCAAACACGATTGCACAAAAGCTTATTGCAAAACATGCAGTACATTATACGAGCCTAAAGAAGATGAATATCCATATATGCTACATGAAAAAGAAAATTAAGAAGAAGAAAGATACGGATCCGGTGGTTTATACATGTTACTATGATATCGAGACATACCAGGAAGATAAAGGATATGATGATAAAGGAAGAAGAATAATAGAATTGCGTCCTTATTTACTGGTAAGCCAGATGATATGCGAAATGTGCACAGATAAGGAAGGTGAACAAGTATGTTCACATTGTGGTCCCAAGAACAAGAACATTTAAATTAGAGACCGAAAAAACGCCTGTAAATCAATTTATAGACTTTCTGATGGAGTTTTCAGAGAAAAATCATGAGTCAAAAGTGATTGTTGCTGCACATAATGGCGGAAAATTTGATCATCAGTTCGTATATGCATCATTACTGACACACCCAAGTTCAGATTCTATCAGCAGAAGTCCTATAAAAAGAGGCAATAAAATCATTTCAATGGGATCGAATGGAAATATAGTCTTCAGGGATACATTGCTTTTCACACCATGTGCATTGAAAAGCTTGCCTAAATGCATGGGTGTCAGTGAAAAAGACAATTCCAAAGGTTTCTTTCCCTATACATTTTTAAATGAAGATACATTGAATTATAAAGGGCCTATTCCTGATAAGAAATTCTTCGAAGTAGATAAAATGTCAACAAATGAAAGACAAGAATTTGAAGAGTACTATAATAAGTTTATAGGTAAAGAATACAATATTTTTGAAGAATGTGAAAAGTACTGTGCCCAAGATGTTAATATACTAAGAAAATGTTTTGAGAAGTTTAGAGGTAGTTTCATTAAAGAATTTGATATAGATTGTCTAGATAACAACACAACAATTGCATCTTTATGCTTTACACTTTATAAAAATGTGTTTATGCCTGATGAAAAAATCACTATTCTAGGTCGAGAGAACCCTAAACCTTTCACATATGAAGCAATTCGCTGGCTTATGTATCAGGAAAAATTGAACAATATAGACATAAGGCACGCACGCAACGGTGGAGAGAAAGGGTTCAAAATTAAGAACAAATGGCTTTACCCTGACGGGTTTGGTTATGTAAAAGGAGTGAAAACTGCTTTCCTATACCATGGTTGTGCATGGCATGGACATAAAGACTGCAATAAAGGAAAAGGTATGCTGCATAACGTATCGGCTGTTGACCGTTACAATCTCACCATGAAACAAGAAGATAGGTATAAAGAAGCCGGGTTTAATGTAGTACGTGTGTGGGAATGTGAATGGAAGGTACAAAAGACCCAATTCATTCAAGATCCTGATCATACCGATGAAAACATAAGCATTAGCGATTATATTCAACGTCTTAGCAATGATGTTGTTAACAACAGACTCATAATAGACAATTCATTGTTTGGAGGCCGCACTGAACCATTCGTACATTACTACCCACCAACTAAAGGACAGAAGATCATGTATTTAGACTATACATCGCTTTACCCTTATGTTCAGAAACGAATGAAATACCCTTGTGGTCCCCCTGAAAAACTAATAGGTGATAAAGTACCAGACATTGAATCATTTAAGAATGGTATCAATGATAAATATTTCGGTGCAGCTTACGTTAAGATTCTTCCTCCTCAAGACTTATACATCCCCGTCCTCGCTAAACGAGCCAAAAATAAATTAATATTCCCACTCTGTGTAAAATGTGTTAAAGAAAATTGTGCGAAATGCAATCATGATAAGAATGAACGTGCTATTGAAGGTGTATACACAACACCTGAAATTCAGCTAGCATTAGAGATGGGGTACGAAATAATTAAAATATTTGAAGTTTGGTCGTTTAAAGAGAAGGAGTTTTTATTTGAAGGATATGTGAACCACTTCTTAAAAATAAAAACAGAGGCATCAGGACCACCAAATAATATTCACGAAGACGATCCTGATTTCGAGGAAAAACTTAAAGAGTTTGTCCGTCTTTTCAGAGAAAAGGAAGGTGTTGAAGGTGTCGAACTTGATATTAACAATATCAAGAAAAACCCTGGGATGCGGTTCATTGCAAAATTATGTCTCAATTCTCTTTGGGGAAAATTTGCACAAAATACGCCTACAAGAGGAGATGTAGTATGTACTAGTGATAAACAAGTATGGGAACTAATCAATCAATGTGACAATGAAGTCACTAGCGTTATTCCAATAGGCTGTAAATATGTTGTAACAGTTGTCAAAAATGCACTAGCCGAACGCACGTCAACTGTTACAAATATTCCTATCGCATCGTTTACGACTGCATATGCACGTATAAAATTATACGAGCTCCTTAACAAAGTCAAACAAAGGGCATTGTATTGCGATACAGACTCTTGTATTTTTGTCGCTGGAGAAAACGATGAAGTTATTGAAACAGGAAACTTTTTAGGTGAACTAACAGATGAAATAGCAGATTACGGTTCTGAGGCATACGCCGACTCCTTTGTGTGTACTGGACCTAAATCTTATGCTGTTAGAATAAGAACTGCAGATGGGAATATAAAATATATTGTAAAAGCCAAAGGTCTTACAATCAATAAAGATACAAAGGATACTATTAATTTTGAAAAATTGTTAAAGTTAACGTATGATCGTTGCTCTGAAAATAGTATAGGTCACGATGAGTCATTGTACAATGATATCAAAAACCATGATGTTACAGTGAAGGCAATGAATGAAATACAATTTGATAATGTTGATAAAGATGATGTACGAGACGATGACCTACCTCATAAAAAAGCTGCACGAATAGACGAGTCACAGAATCCTCATGCTAATTTACACGGAAGTAACAGAGGAGGGTTGTGTTACAGTGTGCCTAATATAACTTTTCAGCCTGGGAAATATGGAGGTGTTAGTATTGTTGATGGTACTAAAATGGTCCAGCACACATCCGATAAGCGATTCTTTATTAAAAATTCATGTCGCACTGCATCATATGGTTATAAGGGTACATTAATTCCCATTTAATATATTATAAATATTTATCTATGTTTAATGTATAATGTTTAATGTTTTTCTATGTACAAATATTCTGAATAATAAAATGTAAATAATAAAGTTATTTTTATTAACCCTTACATAAAATCATTTTCATGTTTCGAGTTGATATTTTCTGAAAGGGGGCGGAGCCTAAAAAGAGATAAGCCTAAAAATATTTCAGGTGTTACTATTGCGTAATGTTGTGTGTGTGTGTGTGTGTGTGTGTGTGTGTGTGTGTGTGTGTGTGTGTGTGTGTGTGTGTGTGTTGTGTGTGTGTGTGTGTGTGTGTGTGTTGTGTGATGTGTGTGTGTGTGTGTGTGGTGTTGTGTGTGTGTGTGTGTGTGTGTGTGTGTGTGTGTGTGTGGTGTGTGTGTGTGTGTGTGTGTGTGTGTGTGTGTGTGTGGGTGTGGGGTTGTGTGTGTGTGTGTGTTGTGTGTGTGTGTGTGGTTGTGTGTGTTGTGTGTGTGTGTGTGTGTGTGTGTGTTGTGTTGGGTTTTTTGTTTTTGTTGTGTGTGTTGTGTGTGTGTGTGTGTGTGTGTGTGTGTGTGTGTGTGTGTGTGTGTGTGTGTGTGTGTGTGTGTGTGTGTGTTGTGTGTGTGTGTGTGTGTGTGTGTGTGTGGTGGTGTGTGTGTGATGTGTGTGTGTGTGTGTGTGTGTGGTGTGTTGTGTGTGTGGTTTGGTGTGTTTTTGTGTTTTTGTTTTTTGTGTGTGTGTGTGTGTGTGTGTGTGTGTGTGTGTGTGTGTGTGTGTGTGTGTGTGTGTGTGTGTGTGTGTAAGCATTTATTCTAAGTGCAGAGTATTTGTTATGTAAGGCTTAGCGAGATTTACCTTAAATATTACTGTGTTAATGTAAAACTAGCATGTTATGGCTTAGAGACATGCTTGAAAAAGTTGTGAATAGGTTACGTTTTGCATGTAATGTAGTTACTTACTATTG
This sequence comes from Trachelipus rathkii, assembly GCA_015478945.1. Taxonomy (NCBI): domain Eukaryota; kingdom Metazoa; phylum Arthropoda; class Malacostraca; order Isopoda; family Trachelipodidae; genus Trachelipus; species Trachelipus rathkii. The sequence goes on from JABUQX010103446.1 coordinate 13,481, forward strand.
CCAAGTATGGAACTTTGGTTTATGATAGTAGTTTATTCGCTTAAGGTGTGCAGGTTGCCGTTTGTACATTATTTCTTAGTTTATGTTACGAGCTTTATTGATGTGGAAACCTTATTACGTTAGAGTATATTCGTTGATCAGTATGATAATTAACCAATGTTGTGATAAATTTTTGCTAAAATGTTACTGTGTCAGTGTACGATTAACGTAATATGGTAGATGTATGCTTCAAAAGTAAGAATAAGGCTACGTTTTGCATGTAATGTTTAGTTTCTTTACTGGTGTTAAGTGCGGGACTTTGTTAATTTTAACGTTTATTCGTGTTTTAAGTTTGTTAGGGTGTGTCTTTGTACATTATTCTTAGTTCAGATGATGCTATGTTAGCTTTATTAATGTGAAAACTTTGTTACGTTAGCATATATTCATTGATTTTTGTATAAAGAACTTGATTTTATGTGATGTTTATCCAAAAAGGATACTCGAAATGTGACTTGAATCAATAGATCAATAGATTATGAATGGGATGGGGAGAGTGGGGAGGGTGGCTTGATTTACTGATTTACTGACTTTAGGGTATGTAAAACATGACAATTTTAGTAAAAAATTTGACCTTAATCAATAGATCAATAGATCAATAGATCAATAGATCAATAGATCATGATTGGACAGGAGGGTAGGTTGGGTGGCTTTGATTTACTGATTTACTGATTTAGGGTATGTAAAACATGACAATTTTAGTAAAAAATTTGACCTTAATCAATAGATCAATAGATCAATAGATCAATAGATCAATAGATCAATAGATCATGATTGGACAGGAGGGCAGGTTGGGTGGCTTTGATTTACTGATTTACTGATTTAGGGTATGTAAAACATGACAATTTTAGTAAAAAATTTGACCTTAATCAATAGATCAATAGATCAATAGATCAATAGATCAATAGATCAATAGATCATGGAAGGGCAGAGGAGGACAGGTTGGTTTACTGATTTACTGATTTACTGATTTAGGGTATGTAAAAACGTAAATTTTTGCGTTATAAACATGAAAAGTATAAAAAAAATTTAACAAAACAAAAAATTTTAAAAAAAAAAAAAAAAAAAAAAAAAAAAAAAAAAAAAAAAAAAAAAAAAAAAAAAAAAAAAAAAAAAAAAAAAAAAAATAAAAAATAAAAAAAATAAAACTTTTTAAATGTTGTTCTATAAAACTATATATAAAAAAAATTAAAAAAAAAAAAAAAAAAAATTAAAAAGTTAAAATAAAAATAAAAAAAATAAACACAAAGTATAAATGCAAAATAAAACTTATATAAAAAATTAAACACAAAGTATAAATCTAAAATAAAAAACTTATATAAAAAATAAAGTTAGAAAATTAAAAAAAAAATAAAAAAAATTAAACATAGTATAAATGCAAAATAAAACTTTCAAAAAAAATAAAATTAGAAAAGTAAATTTAAATAAAAATAAAAAATAATATTTATGAAAAAATAAAAAATAAAAAAATAAAAAAAAAAAAATAAAGTTAGAAAAATAAATTTAAATAAAAAATAAAAAAAATAAAAATTAAAATAATAAAATTAAACACAAAGTATAAATGTAAAATGAAGCTTATAAAAAAATAGTAAACAGTATATGTATGTTTCAACTTAGAAAAAAAAATTATATTAGTTAACGTTTATAAAAAGAAAATGAGATTTGAAAATATAAATGTTAGTCTTCAACGTTTAGAAAAACGGTTTATCTTTACAAGATGCAATGCAATTGACGATATGTACATGTTAGAACAGAAGCAGTTATGTGAACAGTAATGATCTTGTATTATTAAACAACTGTTTATTAACTAAGCACCGCACCGGCTCCAGCACCGGTGCCACTACCAACTCTGAATCCTCTCAGACTCATCCTTCCCTCATTCTTCATTCTTCTTCTTCCTCTCCTTCTTCCTTTCTTCTCCTTTCTCTTCTTCTTCTTCCTCTGTTTTGCATTCCATGCATTTCTTCTTCTTTTTTTTCAGGAGGGGACCCCCCTCCGGGGGGTCCCTGGACGCCGAAGCCAAATCCGACTCCGTCTCCGAATCCGAATCCGAATCCAACTCCTCTATCCTTTCTCCAAGTTTCAGTCTTCTACGATCATTTTTAATTTTTTGTGGGGCAGCGTCCCCCCCCCTTACAGAGGGGACGCAGGGGAACGTAATCACGTCTCCGACGAGATTACGTCATCATATAACTCACACCCAAATTTCACTCCGATAGTTAAGCCTAACATGGTTTTCAGGACGAATTGACCTTGCGCTAAGGTGGGCACACCCCCTAGGGTGACCTAACGGTCACCAAAAAATTCGCCGTGGGATCAGTTTTTTATCACATACATAGACCATATTCCAAGTTTCAGACCTATAGCTCTATTCCTTCCTAGCGAAAAAAGTGGTCGCGCAGGTTGTAGACTTACTACAGCGATTAATCGAATGTTAATTATTGTAATTATTTTCTTTCGATTACATTTTCAGTGCTAAATGACAACCAGAGCACGTAGAAAGACGATTTAAAGATCGATTTAGGGGTAATCGATCACGATAAATCGATTGGAACCATCAAAAAACATGATCTATCGATCATTTAAAACCTTCTAGGAACCAAAAAGCCCCCTTTTGAGGGCTCCGCCCACTTCTGGGCTAAAAATTCGTTGAGTTCAGGCCAGAACCGCGAAGTCGGTCTTCGCAAGACCTTAAATTCGTCTCCCGACCTTAAAACCTAGGTTTGACTACCTATAAGGAATGCCATAGGGTAAACCACAAAGATGGTAGGAGTCGGGGTCTCTCGGCAGTTTAGCGGTCAGTTTCCCCCCCTATACTACTTCCTATAAGGGCCTTTGACATTTTTCAATATTCCAAAAAATAGAATTCATTTAGTGATACGGGAAAATGGACCAAACATGGTAGCTGGTATAAGGAGAGTGGCATTGCTCCCAATTTCAAATGTTTTATTCACATGTGCAACTATGCTTCAGATTCAATATTGATGTCAAAAGTCCTCTTAAAGATTTTTATTACTTGCAGAAGCATACCTCTATTGTTCACCATTCAGTCAACGCAGCTGCAAAAGCTTAAAACTTCACAGATGCAGCTGAATGTCAAACAGCATAAATTAATTCAAGACGTTTCTACACGCTGGAACAGAACTTATGATATGCTTTAAAAGATTGTTTGAACAAAAAGTTCCCTACATCCATATACGCTGCTGAATGCAATCAAAAAATGTTGACTGATTTTCAGTGGCAAAAATTATTCCACTTACTTGAGCCGTTTGACAACATCACTAAAACAAGCATTAAACGTGAAGTAACAGTCGCCCAAGTGATCCTTCCATTTTAGCAATAAATCTATTTTTAAATAAGCATTAAAGCAAAAGCATCAGTGGAATAATTACACTCGTTGAAGAGCTTTAAGAATCAGTAAGAAAAGACTTCTTAAGTTTCCTCTATGTGCTAAATTTGTGTGTAGCCTACTTTCTTAGACTGCGATCAACAATTTTTCAATCATGAAGTCGATGAATCAGTAAAAAGTATGGTTCGTTTTAGGCATGGAAGAAATGATGAAAATTTAGCTTCCTGACTCTTCTGCTGACTGATGATTCACGTAGTGGGAAAGTGAAGCTGAAGGTTCCATTTTCACTTCTTAAATGGATTGTTTTAAAGAAAATGGTGGCATCAAAATTGTCATACAGAAAAGAAAGTGAAAGTGAAAAAAGAAAGTCCCATTCTTCTGACGATGTGATTATTGTACATAAAAGTATAAAGGCCTTACAATACGGAAATTACATCAGACAAATAAACAAATATATAAATTTGCCTACTTTGACCAGTGAAGACAATGATAATTCCTTCAATTGGTGGAAATAAACCACTGGAAATAGTTTTATGAATTTTGAAAAACTAGCAATAAAATACCTTTCAGCTCCACCGTCAATCAGTCGAAAGTGAAAGAATATTTAGAACAGGAGGAAAATATTTATGAAGTCA
>JABUQX010103447.1:2500-12500 GCA_015478945.1 Trachelipus rathkii
GATCAATAGATCACGGATGGACAGAAGGGTGGTTGGATGGTTTGATTTACTGATTTACTGATTTAGGGTATGTAAAAACGTAAATTTTACGTTATAAACATGAAAAGCATAAAAGATTTTAGTAAAAACAAAAATAATTATATATATATATATATATATATATATATATATATATATATATATATATATATATATATATATATATATATATATATATATATATATATATATATATATATATATTTTGTGACAGAAAATACATACATAAATAAATCGTAACTAAAAACACATTTTTATTCAAATGTACCAACACTAAACATAACCCGCGAAATATTTTTGCGTTCGCGCGTGCGGTAATATTGCACCGGCGGGCGGGCGCTCGCGTCGGTTTCGCGCCGGCGGACGCTTTCACGTTGGGCTGAACGTGACCCGAACCAAACTTTAGCTACTTTCATGAAAGTAGCGCAGCTGCTTTCATGGACTTGGCTACGAAACGTACATGAACCCTTGTACACGGCTACGCCACGTACATGGGTTAGATAGCAGAGGAGGGGAGAGGTGGTTACATGAGCACATAGTTAGGCCTAAAATACATCCAGGAAAGATGCTGGAACCTCGTTCCAGCACTTGGAATGACGAGAACAAAGGGGGGGGGCGAACAAAGAGGGGTAGGGTAAAAAACGCTCATGAAAGTACATGAGCATGTGGTCACGCACACACACACTCACTCACGTACATGGCGAATTAATAGAAATAAGGGACCCCAGGAGGGACCAGCCCCCAAAACAAAATGTCAACCCCGAAAAGTACCCCAAATGGTAGCCAGTCCAGGTAGGTGCTCAAATATAACTCACGAAAGACGCTGGGGTACGTGGTACCTCACTTATACCCATCTCCGCAGCCGGAGATCTTTAAAAAGACCAGAACTCCGGCCAAGCCGGAGCCGGAGCTGGAGATCCGGTGCATCCAATATATATATATATATATATATATATATATATATATATATATATATATATATATATATATATATATATATATATATTGATATTATTGTTGAGTTATTATTATTACTATTATTATTATTGATACATATTATTTATATATTATATTATATATTATTATATTATTATTATTATTATTATTATTATTATTATTATTATTATTATTATTATTATTATTATTATTATTATTATTATTATTATTATTATTATTATATATATATATATACATATTATTATATTATTATTATTATTATTAATATTATTATTATTATTATTATATTATTATATATATATATATAGCATATTATTATATTATTATTACATATATATTATGCATACATATATTATTACATATATATATACATATATTATTATTACTTGTATTATATATATATATATATATATATATATATATATATATATATATATATATATATATATATATATATATATATATATATATATATAAATCAAGATAATTAGGCGTAGATAAAAAATAAAAGAGTAAACGGAAGGAATTGTTTAAAATTGTTTGAATATCTGAAAGGAATCGAAATGGAAATAAATTAAACAAAATCTCTTGTTTACCAAATAAAATTCTTTATAAGAAAAACTCTTCAGAAAGTAGTATTAATTAAAGTGCCTCTCAGGTGTATGGGTGTTTGAAAATTGTTTAATTTGACCATGGTGTCATATATATATATATATATATATATATATATATATATATATATATATATATATATATATTATTTTTTATTTTTTATATATTTAAATATTTTTTTTTATTTATATATATTATATATTTTTGTTTCTAAAAAAATATATTTTTTATATATATATATATATATATATATATATATATATATATATATATATATATATCGAACACTTTGAGCCTCTGCCAGCCTTTTCGATATGAAGGAATAGAGATATAGGTCTGAAACTTGGAATATAATCTATGTATGGGTTAAGCTCGAAACAGGGTAAATTTCAAGTCTCTAGGATGTATATAGAGGGGGGTCGCCCCCGAGGGTCGATACGGAGCGCTTACGCCCTGTGGCGGCTGGAGATTAGCCTAAACCGGTTGACCGACCGACTATTTGGAAATAAACAGACCGAAGGTCTGTCTGACCGACAGACACAGACCGAAGGTCTGTGTTTGTCTGTCTGTCTGTCTGTTTGTTTGTATTATTATTATTATTATTATTATTATTATTATTATTATTGGCGCGAGATTACCTTAAAGAAGTGTTTCCGGAGGAAACACTTCTGAGTTGTTTTTTAAGCCCTTCTGCGTCTCCTTCTGCGTGTCCTTCAGCACCGCACCGCACCGCACCACCCGCACTGTACTGCACAGCTCCGCCTCCGATATGAAGGAATAGAGCTATCGCTTTCAAAATATGTTCTATGAAGGTGATAAACTGATCCCTGGCGAGTTTTGGTGACCGTAGGGTCACCCTAAGAGTGGTGTTGCCCCCATATCATACCGGTCCTGAAACCATGTTAGTTTGGCTCCATAGGGCCAAATTTGATGTGAGCAGAGATGATGTAACTGCCTGGACGACATCCCTCTGTCCCCCGGTGGGGACGCGCCCTCTGGTTAATCTTAAATAATCTTGTAAGATTGAAAACTTCGACAGAGGTCGAGTCGGAGACGGAGTTGGAGTTGATTCGGCTCGAGTCCAGGCCCCCAAACCGAAGGGGTCTCAGTTGGAAAAAGCAAAACGCTGGAATACAAAAGAGAGGAAGTAGCAGGAAGATGAGAGGAAGGGTATGGGAATAGAGGTGATACAGAGGAAAGGAGGAAGTGGTAATGTTAGAGGAAGGAGGAAGGAGGAGTCTGAGGAGTAGGCACAGACACCGGTGCTGGAGCCGGTGCGGTGCCAAGTTAATAAACATTTCTGTATAACAACAATATTGGTGTCTTTATATGTTATTGGGTCTGTAGATTTTGAAAATAATGGTAGAACCATCAAGAAAAATAAATAAATATAAATAAAGAAAAAATAAATAAATAAAATTTGCAAAATATATAACTTTAAATCAGTAAATCAAACCACCATCCAGCCATCATCCTGTCACCCCTCCTGTCCATCCTGAACTATTTATTGATCTATTGATTCAAGTCACATTTCGATTATCATTTTGGATAAACATAGTAAAAATCAAGTTCTTTATACAAAGATCAAACAATATATGCTGACTTAACAAAGTTCCACATTAATGTGCTTAGCATCATCTGAACTATGAATATAACCCACAACGACAAACCTAGCCCATCTTAAACAGGAATAAATGGTTAACGTTAACAAAAATTCACACTTAACACCGCCAGTAAGTAACTAACAGATAAAAACGCAACTTATTCTGATTGTTTGTCAAAGATGTGCAAACATAGCATTGTTATTTTTATATTACATGGTAATATTTAACAAAAATTTACCATAACCTTGTGTAATTATCATACAGACCAGCGAAAGTATGCTAACGTAACAAAGTTTTCACATTAATAAAGCCAACATAACATTGCTAGAACTAAGAATATAATATACAACGACAAACCTGACACATCTTAAGCAAGAATAAACTGCTAACATTAACAAAGATCCAAACTTATCAACAGTAAAAGTAATCAACAAGACTCACAAAAACCACAATATTTGTTCATCATCGCAGGCCAGACAGTAAAGAGAGCGTTAATCGTAACAAAGCTTTCAATATTACAAAGCCAACACATAACATTACTCAGAACTAAGAATATAATATGCAACGACAAATCTGACACATCTTAAGCAAGAATAAAGCTAACATTAACAAAGGTCCAAACTTATCAACAGTAGCACCAACAAGGCTCAGAAAACATAATCCATTCGCACTTTATCAAACATATCTCCAACATGACAATGTTAATTTTACATTAACATAGTAATATTTAAAAAAAAAAATTAGCATAAAATAACAAAACATTTCCTAAAAAATAAAACAAAGTAATGTTTTTACTTCAAGTAGCCAAATCCATGAACATAACTGCAATTTAACACACACAACAAATCCAGATCAAACAAACAGCTACCATTAACAACTTAGTCAATAAAGCGAACATATGTTAATTTTACTCTAACATAGTAATATTTACCAAAAATTTATCATAACCTTACCTAACCATCATAATACCTAACGAGTAAAGACGAACAAAGTAAAGTTTTTACATTATCATAGTAATATTTAACAAAAATTTATCATAACCTTACCCAAATAACATTATCTCTTTTTAGACTCCGTCCCCCTTTCAGAAAATATCAAGTCTAAACATGAAAATGATTTTATGCTATAACCATTTGCATAAAGTGATGCAATACTTATTATATTTGACCCGCTGGTAGGAATACGAGCAATGTAGCAGTCACCATTCGGTTTACGATTAAATATAAATGACACATCGTTGGGAATAACGAAACTCCTCGTGAAGATATCAACAACAGGTGTAGAGATGCGAGGAGATGTCATCGTATGCATGCATGAAGCCCCCTTCGGGGTACCCCGAGATGGGTCTTCATGCATCTCTCTGGGGTGATCTCCAAGTAGTGCTTACAGTGCTTACAGTGCTTACAGTGCTATCAAATCGCCTCTGTATGATGCGCTGTTGCCAAATCTACCAGTTTTGAATTGATATTTTCTGAAAGGGGGGAGAGGTCTAAAATAGGGTAAGGATAAAAATATTTCAGGTTACCTCCTGAAAGCGTTAGGTGTTACAAGGGGCGCATCCCCCTGGGTTTTCTCTCGGAAGGTTATGTGTTGCTTTAGATACTCTTGATTAATGAAAACTGTTTATTCGTAAGTTAGGTACGTTATGTTAAATATTACTATGACAATGTGAAAATAACACTGATTTGTTAGAGAAATGATGAGTTTTTGTAAGATATTACTGTGTTAACTGACGATGATGTGTTAGAAACGTGAGCCTAGGTTAAGTTTTTGTTGAGTAATGTTAGGTTTGCCCTAGAATTTTGCTAATGTCTACGATTATTCATAGGTCAAATGATGTTATACTCGAAAAGAGTGACACTTTAATGAAGATAGTGTCAATTCATAGTTCAGGATGTTGGTATCTTTGACAGATTGGTCACTTTGTTAAGGGATTTTGTTAGATAATACGGCTTTACCTGTTGCTGATATGCGTGAAAAGTGGGAACATATCGAGTATTGTATGACCTGTTAGCTACTTTACCTTTGATAAGTAGGGAATTTTCAAGATGTTAGCTGATTATTCATACGCGAGGTATGTTAGGTTTGCATTTGTACATTATATTCTTAGTTGCGGTTATGATATGTTAGCTTTATTGATGCTAAAACTTTGTTGGTTAAGCATATATTCGTAGGTCAGTATATAAAGAACTTATTTTTATGTTATGTTTATCCAAAATGATACTCGAAATATGACTTGAATCAATAGTTCAATAGATCACAGGCGGGTGGGATGGGTAGGGGACTGCAGGGATGGGTGGTTTGATTTACTGATTTACTGATTTACTGCTTTAAAATCAGTAAACTATTACGGTTTACTGTGATATTTTATTCGAAGAACTTATTTTTATGTTATGTCAGGATAAAATTTTGTTATTTTTTTTGTTATGTTTGGTTAAAACTTTGTTATGTTTGCAATTATTCGCTGGGGATTATGATATTTAGACGAGGTTATGATGAATTTTTGTTAAATATTACGAAGTTGATGTAAAAAATTTGTTACGTTAGCATTATATTCTTTGTCAGTATGATGATTAGACAGGTTTATGCTAAACTTTTGTTAAATATTACGATGTTAATGTAAAATTAACATTGATATGTTAGAGATATGTTTGAAAAAGTGTGAATAGGTTACGTTTTGTACGAAGTGTTAGGTACTTTACTGTTGTTAAGTGCGGAAGTTTGTTAATGTTAGTAGTTTATTCGTACGTATGGTGTGTTAGGTTTGTCGTTGTACATTATATTCTTAGTTCAGGTTATGTTATGTTAGCTTTATTAATGTAAAAACATTGTTACGTTAGCATATATTCGATGGTTAGTATATAAAGAACTTATTTTTGTGTTATGTTTGGATAAAACTTTGTTATGTTTACAGTTATTCGTTGGTCTGTATGATAATTAAGCAAGGTTATGATAAATTCTTGTTAAATATTACTGTGTCAATGTAAAATTAATGTTAATATGTTAGAGATATGCTTGGAAAAAGTATGAATAGGTTACGTTTTGTATGCAATGTTAGTTACTTTACAGGTGTTAAGTGTGGACCTTTGTTAATGCTAACAGTTTATTCGTGCTTAAGTTGTGATAGATTCGTCGTTGTACATTATTTTTCTTATTTCATATGATGCTATGTTAGCTTTATTAATGTGAAAACCTTGTTATGTTAGCATATATTCGTTGGTTAGTATATAAAGAACTCATTTTGTGCTATGTTTATCCGAAATGATACTCGAAATACGACGTAAATCAATAGTGTTAATGTAAAATTAACAATGAAATGTTAGAGATATGCTGGAAAAAGGTGTGAATAGGTTACGTTTTGTACGCTGCGTTAGGTACTTTACTGTTGTTAAGTATGGAACTTTGTTAATGTTAGTAGTTTATTCGTGCGTAAGGTGTGTTAGGTTTTGTCATTGTACAATATATTCTTAGTTCTGGTAATGCTATGTTAGCTTTATTAATGTGAAAACAATGTTACGTTAGCATATATTCGTTAGTTAGTATATAAAGAACTTATTTTTGTACTATGTTATTGTTGTTGTTGTTGTCTAACGAGAATATATACCCTTTTGAACTGATATGGCTCGTTCGTACGTCGTATTCTTGTTTACTTTCTTCTGATGGGTTTAAAGAAAGAATCTCATTACATTTAAGGGTTGTTTATACACTATTTTCTTCAGTAGGATAGTTTTCGTAGTGGTGATACGATGACATCTCCCTGCATCTCTACGCTTGTTGTTGATATCTTCACGAGGAGTTTCGTTATTCCCAACGATGTGTCATTTATATTTAATCGTAAACCGAATGGTGACTGCTACATTGCTCGTATTCCTACCAGCGGGTCAAATATAATAAGTATTGCATCACTTTATGCAAATGGTTATAGCATAAAATCATTTTCATGTTTAGACTTGATATTTTCTGAAAGGGGGACGGAGTCTAAAAAGAGATAATGTTATTTGGGTAAGGTTATGATAAATTTTTGTTAAATATTACTATGATAATGTAAAAACTTTACTTTGTTCGTCTTTACTCGTTAGGTATTATGATGGTTAGGTAAGGTTATGATAAATTTTTGGTAAATATTACTATGTTAATGTAAAATCCCGCATATGTTCGCTTTATTGACTAAGTTGTTAATGGTAGCTGTTTATTCGTCTGGTTGTTGTGTGTGTTAAGTACGTTATGTTCATAGTTTAGCTTTACATAGAGTAAAAACTTTACTTTGTTTGTCTTTACCCCTTAGGTATTATGCAGGTTAGGTAAGGTTATGCTAATTTTTTTGTTAAATATTACTATGTTAATGTAAAATTAACATTGTCATGTTGGAGATATGTTTGATAAAGTGCGAATGGATTATGTTTTTGTGAGCCTTGTTAGTTACTTTTACTGTTGATAAGTTTGGACCTTTGTTAATGTTAGCAGTTTATTCTTGCTTAAGATGTGTCAGATTTGTCGTTGTATATTATATTCTTAGTTCTGGTAATGTTATGTTGGCTTTATTAATGTGAAAACTTTGTTACGTTAGCATACTTTTGCCTGTCTGTATGATAATTAGACAATGTTATGGTTTTTTGTGAGTCTTGTTAGTTACTTTTACTGTTGATAAGTTTGGATCGTTGTTAATGTTAGCAGTTTATTCTTGCTTAAGATGTGTCAGGTTTGTCGTTGTATATTATATTCTTAGTTCTGGTAATGTTATGTTGACTTTATTAATATGAAAACTTTGTTACGTTAGCATACTTTCGCAGGTCTGTATGATAATTACACAAGGTTATAGTAAATTTTTGTTAAATATTACCATGTTAATGTAAAATTAACATTGCTATGTTAGAGACATGTTTGACAAAGTGTGAATAAGTTACGTTTTTGGATGTTATGTTAGTTACTTTACTGTTGTTAAGTGTGAAACTTTGTTAACGTTAACCATTTATTCCTGTTTAAGATGGGCTAGGTTTGTCGTTGTGGGTTATATTCATAGTTCAGATGATGCTAAGTAAGCTTTATTAATGTGAAAACTTTGTTACGTCAGCATATATTGTTTGATCTTTGTATAAAGAACTTGATTTTATGTTATGTTTATCCAAAATGATACTCGAAATGTGACTTGAATCAATAGATCAATAGTTCAAGGATGGACAGGAGGGTGACAGGATGGTGGCTGGATGGTTTGATTTACTGATTTACTGATTTAGGGTATGTAAAAACGTAAATTTGTAAGTTATAAACAAAAAGAATAGGAAATTTTATTTATTTATTTATTTATTTATTTATTTATTTTTTCTTGATGGTTCTGAAACCATTATTTTCGAAATCTACAGACCCAATAACATATATAAAGACACCAATATTGTTGTTATACGAATGTTTATTAACTTGGCACCGCACCGGCTCCAGCACCGGTGTCTGTGCCTACTCCTCAGACTCCTCCTTCCTCATTCTTCTTCCTTCTTCCTTCCTCCTTTCCTCCTCCTTCCTTTCTTCTTCCTTTCTTCTTCTTCTTCTTCCTCTGTTTTGCATTCCATGCATTTCTTCTTTTTTTCAAACTGACCCCCCTCCGGTGGGGGCCCTGGACTCCGAAGCCGAATCCAACTCCAACTCCGTCTCCGACTCCGACTCCTCTATCCTGTCTCCGAGTTTCAATCTTCTAAGATTATTTTAATTTTTAGAGGGGCAGCGTCCCCCCTTACGGGCGCAGAGGGACGTAATCTCGTCTCCGACGAGATTACGTCATCATATAGCTCACATCCAAATTTTAGCCCGATACGTTAAGCCTAACATGGTTTTCAGGACGAATTTGACCTTGGCGCTAAGGGGCAACACCCCCTTAGGGGTGACCTACGGTCACCAAAACTCGCCAGGGATCAGTTTATCACACACAATAATCATATACCAAGTTTGAAGGCGATAGCTCTATTCCTTCATATCGGAGGCGGAGCTGTGCAGTACAGTGCGGTGCGGTACGGTGCGGTGCTGAAGGACACGCAGAAGGAGACGCAGAAGGGCTTAAAAAACAACTCAGAAGTGTTTCCTCCGGAAACACTTCTTCGACGTAATAATAATAATAATAATAAAATAATAATAAAAATAATACAAACAAACAGACAGACAGACAGACAAACACAGACCTTCGGTCTGTGTCTGTCGGTCAGACAGACCTTCGGTCTGTCTCAGCCGCCACAAGGGCGTAAGCGCAATATCGGTCACCTTCGCTCTCGGGGGCGACCCCCCTCTATATACATCCTACGGTCACCAAAACTCGCCTGTGATCAGTTTATCACATACATAGATTATATTCCAAGTTTCAGACCTATATCTCTATTCCTTCATATCGAAAAGGCTGGCAGAGCGCCGGTTGGCCTGTCACTACAGCGATTAATCGAATGTTAATTATAGTAATTATTTTCTTTCGAATATATTTTTCATTGTTAAAAGCCAACCAGACCACGTAGAAAGACGATTTAAACATCGATATAGGGGTAATCGATCACGATAAATCGATTGGAACCATCAAAAATGATCTACCGATCATTTAAAACCTTCTAGGAACCAAAAGGCCCCCTTTGGGGGGCTCCGCCCCCTTTTGGGAGGCTAAACCTCCGAAAACGGTCTTCCAGACCTTAAATTCGGTCTCACCGACCTTAAAAACCCTAACCTTGACACGTCAACCTTGAAAAACCAAATGTTGCAAAATGTTGCTTGCAACATTTGCAACATCCGGTTGCAACTTCCGGATGTCAGTCTGGCTG
>JABUQX010103447.1:17500-20000 GCA_015478945.1 Trachelipus rathkii
TCGAAATGGCGATAAGATATTAGATTAGAAAAATTAAGGTGCTTCCAAATCTTCCTTCTTAGGATAGATTCGAAAACTAAAAGAACGAACGGAGGTTTCAGCACAGGTTGAAGAAGAAGAAGAAGAAGAAGAAGAAGAAGAAGAAGAAGAAGAAGAAGAAGAAGAAGAAGAAGAAGAAGAAGAAGAAGAAGAAGAACTACAGAACTACAGAACTACAGAACTACAGAACACCGACTAGCAAAGACTTTACAGTCCACTCAAGGCTAGTCTGAGGGAAGATGAGGTCACCGGCTTAGAACGTTATAATTAACCCTCTAACCGGTGAACCCCAAAACTGTTATTATAAAATATTATTGTAGTGTGATCGATGATGTCACCGGCTTAGAATGTTAGAAATAACCCTCTAAGTGGTGGACATCAAAACTGTTATTACAAATTAAGACGAAAGTGTGATCGATGAGGTCACCGGCTTAGAAACGTTAGAAAATAACTCCTCTAAGTGGTTGGACATCAAATTGGTTACATTACAATAATATTATGATAGTGTGATCCGATGAATGTCAAACCGCTTAGAACGTTAGAAATAACTCTCTAAGCGGTGAACATATCAAAGCTGTTATTACAAATTAAGATGATAGTGTGATTAATGCGACCACATTTGCGGTAAATTTACCTCTAAGGGGTAAACATTAAAATTGTGTCAATATAAGTTTTCGGCTCCTAAATTTCTTTTAAGGATGTAACTTTTAACATTTACCAAAATGATCACCCTCAATAGTTCTATTTGATTTCATCTTATTAATCTATCGTTTATTAATAAAAGTCAGAATTCGTAATGGTTCAAGAACATGACCAATTAAATTAAAAGTTGTTTATCTAACTTTTCTTTGAATAAATCGGATGTTGGCCGCTGTTCACTATTTCATATGAAAGACTATTCCTCTTCACCTAGACTTTTCCTGAAGAATTTCTTTGCTATATTTGGTTTCCATATCTCGCTCTTGAGATTTTTAAAGCACGCTACCCGGTGGCATATCGTTAAAATTCATATCTTAAGAATTACCTGTAATCGATATTTTGAAAATTTATTTAGTAATTTTGATGACTTATATTAATTTTTCTCTCATCTTATTGTTTCTAAAGATGTATTCTAATTCGCGGTAGTCGGTTGGTCGTATGACTTACCTCTCAATTCTGGTATTAATATGGTTGCCCTTGCTTTGAATTGCTTTCAAATTTTTTCTGTCCTTTTTGAGGTATGGACTCCAAAAATGTACTGCGATATTCCAAATGAGGTTTAACTAATGTTTTATAGAGAGGAATTATTATATTTTTAGATTTTTATTCGAAGTTTCTGTCATAAAGCCTAGAGCTTTATTTGCTTTCTAAACAGCTTCAGCACATTATTTCGCAAATTTTACATCCTTATTAATTAATACTCCTAGATCCTTTTCCTCGCTGACAACTTTGATAACTGAGTCATCTATTTTGTAATCATATTCATTGTTGCTACTTCCAAAATGTATAACTTTACACTTATCGGTATTAAATTTTATTTGCCACGTTTTTGACCAATTTATAATCTTATTCAAATCGCTCTGGAGCGATTGATAATCTTTTTCACAATTTATGCGATTTCCAAGTTTCGTATCATCAGCAAATTTCGAGATATTGCTTAAAATGTCATCATCTATGTCATTTACATATATAATAAAAAGTATTGGACCCAGAACAGATCCTTGTGGTACACCACTAATAACATCAGCCCATTCTGAGCACTCACCATTGACAACAACTCGTTGTCGTCGGTCCAATAACCAATTTTTAATCCAATTTAAAAGCCTTCCTCGAATACCGTGAGCTCTTAGCTTTTCCAATAATCTTTGATTAGGGACGGTATCGAATGCTTTTTGAAAATCTAAATTAATGACATCAAAAGATTTGTAATTATCTACATCGTTAATAACTATATTAAAAAATTCTAGTAAATTAGTTAAGCATGATCTATTTCTTCTAAACCCGTGTTGGGAATTCTTGAGCAATCCATGATCTTCAAGGTGTGAAACTAATCTATTAGTTAGTATTGCTTCAAAAATTTTGCCAACTATAGAAGTTAAGCTAATTGGCCTGTAATTATTAGGGAGCTTACGAAGAAGAAGAAGAAGAAGAAGAAGAAGAAGAAGAAGAAGAAGAAGAAGAAGAAGAAGAAGAAGAAGAAAAAGAAAAGAAAAAGAAAAAAAGAGAAAAAGAAAAAGAAGAAGAAGAAGAAGAGAGAAGAAGACGAAGAAGTTTTAGCGTTGGAGAAGAAGAAGAATTAAAGAAGAAGTAAAGAAGAAGAAGAAGAAAAAAAGAAAATATGAATAGAAAGGAGAGGCAGAAGATAGAAGAAGAAGAAGAAGAAGAAGAAGAAGAAGAAGAAGAAGAAGAAGAAGAAGAAGAAGAAGAAGAAGAAGAAGAAGAAGAAGAAGAAGAAGAAGAAGAAGAAGAAAAAGGGAAGATC
>JABUQX010103448.1:0-44120 GCA_015478945.1 Trachelipus rathkii
GGGATAGGATATCTGAAAGGCTAGGCTGTTATTTATACTATGGCGAAATATATGTATTTTATATTATATTATTGTACAGAGTTTTATATGAATCAATTAAAATCTTTATGTTTTAAGAATAGAAGATTTTGGATTTATTGTGACCCAGGGTTAACTTATCAAATATTATATAATTATATTAATATTATTATTATATTAATATATTATTTATTTATTATATATTATTATTATCTATTATTTATTATATAATTATAGTATATATATATATATTTTTTAATATTATATATATAGTATATATAGGATTATATAATATATATATATATATATATATATATATGACACAACTATATTCTCCAATTTTAATACTTTATCTCTAAACAGCTCATCCTCTCCTTTGGTTTTTTCTGGCAATTTTGATGCGGGCGATTGGAGGCCTTTGCGTCCACTTTACGCTAGCTATAATTGGAATGACTGGTTTGATCGGTGACGCTTCGGCTTCTTGCCGAGTAAGGGGAGAGCTGTAAAATCGTTGATGGACTGAGCAGGTTATTTTGTCTTCGACAATCTTTTTCTCTGCATAAATCCATGGTTCGATCGTGCTGCTCTCTGGCCATTCAGGCATAGAGACATGCGTTGGAGGTGAAAAATTTAGTTCTTTATCACTCTTCTAATTTCATTCAGCTATACAAATCGTTGCAGGGATACTCTTCTTCGACGAGCAAAGCTCATCAAACCAAAGTGCGCTAACCTTCTTGATTCTCTAATGATAATCTTCTTGACTCTGCACAACAATATCTACCAATCTTTCTATACATTGTCTTCTCTCTTATTCGCCATGATGGTTCTGTTGCTAATGCTCTCCAACTGAAAAGGGCCAATCTTGGCTCCTATTTTCCTCTAACTCATCCTAGAACATTCTGCATTCCCCTCCTCTCCTCCTCATTCTTTCTCATAGGTGTCTTATGTCATTGCTGTATTACATTGATCGGGGTGCATGGGCTCTGAAATCTATGAACGTTTGAAGGCGGGTGGCCCGTGGCATTTCTCCCGAGTTTTGAAGGGAGTGTGTTTTCGTGCTGACCCGCCACTCGTTCAACTATATTCTCTATAATACTAATACTTTATCTCAGTGTTGGAAGCACGCCATGTCCAACCTGTTCCGAAAAAAGGAAGGCGCTCTGATCCTTCTAACTATCGCCTATAGCTCTCACTTGTATTCTATCTAAGATCTTTGAAACCCTTCTCAGCTCTCATTTTAGATCATCTGGAATCTCATTCACTTCTTCCGCTCGCCAGTATGGCTTTCGGCGCTCGAGGTCTACTGGCGATTACTTCCTACTAACTGATTTTTTTCCTCCCTTAGGAATTTCGGGGAGACTTGCGTGATGGCGCTCTGACATATCCAAAGCATTTGGCCGGGTAATGACGCGTCACTGCTCTCCACAGCTCCCTTTCAAGCTCTCCTCCTTCTTTTTGCTTACTTATTCTCTCGTTTCTTTTAAGTGCTAAATATTGGCTTGTTTTGATGGGGCGAACTTTTCTTCTTTTTCTGTAAAAGTGTGTCTCAGGGTTCTATCTTATTCCTAACTTTATTTCCGTATTTCATTAATGATCTCACTGCATCTAACTCTATCTCTCTCGTAGCCGACTGACTCGACCTTATTTTCAACTCATTCAATCTGCTCCTCTTTTCTTCTAGAATTGCTCTCGTCCTTTAATCTTTCATTCTATTCTCTCTGGTCTGGATAGAATTTCCAGGTGGGGTCTTCTTAACTTTGTGAAATTCATTCTTTTTAGAAATTCAACTTCTTGAAATCTCCCTCTCTAAGACCTTCTAACTTTCGCTATCTCTTTCGACGATCTCTCATCCTCTCCTGTTGACAATTATCCTTGCTTTACATATATATAATATATATATATATATTATATATATATATATATATATATTATATAATTATATATATATATATAATATAATATATATATATATATATATATATATTATATATATATAACGATATTGAAAATCTATATAACGATAGTCGTCACAACTGAAAATCTTCATCACAGTAAAAGTACCACTGTAAACTGTTTTAACTAAAATTCACTATAACATATGTTCCAGCGTGTCGGTGATTTTTCTTTATTTACGCTTATTAGTGGTAATGAAGACCAATTCCAATCTCCAGTTCTGCGACCTCTGGTCAATTACCTCCTTGATGGTCATAGACAAGAGGTCCTCCGCACTTTGCAGATGAGGAAGTAATTCTTGCCATGCCTTCCAGCCCAAGTTTCGCTGAGTGGATGAGGGCTTTGAAGAAAAATGGCAAAGTAGAGGTCAGGCCTGATGGAGAAGAAGGTGGGAGAGTTATTGCGGCGTACCGAATTCGAGAACGCAACAGTAGCAGCAGCAGCGAGGGAGAGGACTGGAAAGAAGGACTACTACTCAAGCATCTGTGATGCTGATGATTGCACTGAACTAAATCAAGGTCAACGTCAAAAAAAAAAATCAAGAGTAAAGCTGCTTCTCATTGTAAATAAGGGGCTGCAGGCGAAAATCGAGACGTCTGTCAGACTAGCTTTTAAAGATGAGAAGTTGCTTCTTGATGCTCTTTATAGGTAAATACTGCAATGACGTTAGCGTGCGACGGAGGCGATTGTTCTCCTTGGCAAAGAATCTACAGAGCCAAAGAGGAATTCTTGCCAGATGAAAATTTTTTATATGCTCATGTTTTATGAGGGGGGAAAAAAAAAAAAATACAAAAATGCTGCAGAAGGCCAGAACTAGTAATTTATATTTTTATGTTGATAATTGTAATTAATAATTCTTTGATTTCATTTCAAATCTTTTTAATAGTTCTTTATGGAATCATTATAGAATCTATCATCAGAGCATAAATTAGAACATAAAATTTTATTATAAAATAAATGAGAAGCAAAGGGAAAAAAATTAAATTTATTTAATAATAAGATATCTAAAAGTTTACAAGTTATTAAAGCAGTAGCACATTCCCATATTTTCTGGGTACGTGTAGGTAAAGAAAACTGAAAATTTTATATATAATCTATAAAATAGGTGAAAAGAAGATTTAAAATTTTAATTTTTAACAATTTATTAACAAACAAAGTCGTTTTATTTTAACAAATGAAGATATGAATAAAATGTTAATACAAAAAATTTGGATTTTATCGATTTAATCGGTTGATCGCATTATCGCGATATTTTTATCACGAGTTATCGGGTATCGGTTATCGATGATAAGGTTTTTTCGTTATCGATTTATCGGTTTCGCGATAAATTTTCGTTTATCGTGCCACCTATGGTTATCCTCATTATAAGATAGCTGAAGTGACTGTCATTCAGAGTTTAAAGTCAATTTTCATGGCTTGTGAAGCATATCCACAAAGAAGAAGGACTTTGTATGACAAGTCATCCCCTAATTACTGGAACAAAATTGCACCTGCAAAGTATTGCATCAGTGTGGGACTCAATATGACTCCAAAATACATTCGGTGTGAATAATGGAGAAGTTTGCAATTGAAGTGCGCCTGATTGCTGATGAAGATAAGAAAAAATGCATTTAAAGGGATGAAGATATGCTGCGATAGTGTAATCGAAGAAATTGAAGAAAGGTTCAACGACAAATCAATTGATATATATGATATCTGCTAGTCGCTTTGTGACGTTTCAGTCATTAACAATTTACCGGATATTGAAGTTAAAAATTTTGTGACAGATTTCATGCTTAATACTGAAGGTGTAATAGCTGACCTGAACTCCTTCAATTTTATATCAATTCCATGCTCCAAAGCGAAATATTTAAAGCAGATGAATCCATTGTCGAAAATATGGAAGCGGACGTGGGTAATTGCCGAGTTACAAAACGCTCTGTGAAATCCTCTGTTGTCATTCCTGTAACGACAGCCTCGGTAGAAAGATCGTTAAGTACTATGAACCGAATACTAGTAAGACAGAAATAGAATGCTGCCAGAAACCCTTAAATGCACTTGTATGGATGATAAGCATGCGAGGGGTATGATTCCAACTGAGGAATTTTTCTGAAAAAGCAGTAGCCTTAGTATGCGTGAAGAAACTCGTCGTATAACGATTCTTTACTTCTTCTTTAATCCCAACTTACTAAGTACTAACGTCGGGCTACGGCCTACGGACCTACGTAAGTGTTATATATATATATATATATTATATAATCTATTATATATATATATATCTTATATAATATACTATATATATATATATTATTTATTTATATATACTATAATATTATATATATTATATAATTTATTTTTTTACAAAGATCTATTTCCTTTTTTGAAAAAGTCATATTACTATATATATATTACTATTTTAATTATTAATATCTCTATATATATATTTCCTTATGTTTTTTTATTTATCTAACTTCCCATAAATTTCATAAATAGATTGCTATATTTTTTCAAGTAAAGATTTGGTTATATTTCGGATTTACTAATTCAGTAAGACGGTAACTAATAAGACTAAGATTAGCTGCCAAGTGACAAGAATATTTCATTAATCATTATCCTTTAATTTTAATGTAATTTTTATGTTATGATTTATGTGCCCCCGCGAATCTCGGTAAAGCCCCGGAGAAAATTGTCTGAAAGACACTGTATATATATATATATATATATTATAATATATATTTTATTATATTTATATATATATATATATATATATATATATATATATATATATATATTATATATATATATATATATATATATATATATATATATATATATATTATATATATATGTCCAGCCTCCCAAAAGCAACATGCATGTAACAAAAAACTATAACAGCTTAGCAGGAAAAGTAAATAAACTTTATTAATAAGGAGTACATTTTTATTCCGAAATTTAAAAAAAAAAAATAACGTTTGCTTTTGAAAAATTAAAATTGTTAAAAATGTTGGAAAATCTATATAATAATGATCATTTTTTTGGAGAAGAACGAGGAGCTCTATGTCCGAGGGAACGTCAAAGTTGCCAAATGCCGATTTTTTTTATAAACTAAAGATATCCCAAGGGTAAACCACAAAGATGGACAGAGTTGGTGTTTCTCGGCCTACAAGGGGACTTCGTCCCTTGTCGCTCGAACCCTAAAAAGAAATGAAAGAAAAAATTAACATTCTTCGTCCGACATAAAAAAAACAATATTTGGAAACTCTTGCTCTCGTACTACTGCAGAAATGGAAGGTTAATGAGTGTCGACGATTTTTCAAATATCGACCATTGTTTCTTTTTTATTATTATTATTATTTTTCTTATTGTCTGCATATGGTTTCGAGCTCCTTGTTTCAAATGAGGTAGTATATAAAGTTAAAGAATTGTCCCTTTCAAAATAAAGGAAGGTCTCTTTGTAATCAGGACTTTGTTTAAAAATGCCATGTCTCTCAACGTCGATATTGAGGTCATCGCACTTATTCCAAGATTGCAACATTTTTAGCAACAATGCCCAATGGCGCACCCTTTTTCACCTTTGTTTTTTAGTCGCATGCT
Source organism: Trachelipus rathkii (assembly GCA_015478945.1). NCBI lineage: Eukaryota > Metazoa > Arthropoda > Malacostraca > Isopoda > Trachelipodidae > Trachelipus > Trachelipus rathkii. Next base: position 5,545 of record JABUQX010103448.1, read on the forward strand.
GGTTCTCTTACTGATCGCATTCGCTGCTTACACGGTGTATTCTTGTTTTAGTGCTGTGTTTGTGTTTTGCCTTTGTCTCTTCAATCTTATTTGAAGCAGAGGCCTAATAACATTTTTCAATCTTTTATTAATTTAGTGCATTTATGTGTAATTTCTAATTGCATGTTGTAAATAATGGTGATTTATAATCGTGCTTGCTTGTAACCAAGTCCTTAAGTAAGTAAGTTACTACGTTGTGTGTAGGTGAAGAACTCAGGTGAGTACTCCATCCCTTGGTTTTTTACACACGAGCTTAGAGAATTGTATTTGTGAAGAAACAAGCACTCTCTAACTATCCTACTAGAGTAGTTTAGATGATACTTGAAATCTCTTCAGTCTCATCTATTGGAGATACATAAAACACGCTGTCCTGTTTTTTTCTCCTCATCTTTCTGTACACCTTATTTCTCCTAAAGGCATCTCAAGAATTTTCTTTATATTCTTGAGAGGGTTCCTTTTGCTTTGTAAGTGGATTTAGTACACATATGTACGTACATGTTTCGTGTACGTATGTATGTTTATTAATAGTTCTACTTAGAAAGCAGGGGGGGGGGGAGCGGAGGTGGCCTTCTTTCTTCACATTACAAAATTACAATCGTAATTAAATTACATCATTTTTTTGTACCAAGGCAATATATCTATTATTTGGTGTTTGTTTGTGTGTGCTATCCTGTAGGAAAGCGGTACCTACATGTGGATTGTATATACAGCAAACAGAAGTCGATTTACTCCTTAACTACGTTTATAAGAAAAAGGGGGAATAAAAATTAGAGAGAGAGAGGGAGGGGGGCTGCATATTACCCCTTTTATTCGCTCAATATCTCCCCCATTTTTTCGTAGATTAAAAGCAAATTTCGACAGTTGGCGCTCAACGTTTTAATACCTATCCCCCCCCCCGTTTGGCACATCGCAGTGGCCAGTGGTGGACCCTCATTTATTATTCATTTTCACACGTGCCCGTTTTCCCCTTAAAGCGCTTGGCGCTTTGTAAGCATCGTGCGTAGCGGCGCAGGCGTATTAATCATCGCTTTGGCGGGTGACCTCTGCCCTTTAGCGCTGCCACTTGTTATACCCGATTACCCCTCGCGACCGCTGCTGATTTATATCCATTTCTCCGGTTTTTCGCGGGGACTTTGATGAACGAGCGACGTTCCAATGAACTGAAGCATAAAGTTCATATTCCTTTAATTCGAATTGTTTATATTACATGTTATTTATGATTTTATTCGTGAAATCGGGAACTTGTTTACTTAAGACAATTTATTACCGTTTCAGAACGAGGTAAGAACGTGTTAAAAAATTAAAATTTAAATTTAAATTTAATTTCATTTAATTTTTATTAAATTTATTCGATTTTATTTAAATTTAATTTAATTTTTTCTTTTCTTTCTTAGAGCAAAGTTCATTCAGTACGAGTGAACTCGCAACCTCTCTTCGTTTTAATACACATTCACAAACACACGTTTCTTGCTTTTATTATTGTTTTTTGTTCTTTCTTTCTGCTTTTATTATTATTATTATTATTATTATTATTATTATTATTATTATTATTATTATTATTATTATTATTATTATAGTTATTATTATTATTATTATTATTATTATTATTATTATTATATTATTATTATTATTATTATTATTATTATTATTATTATTATTATTATTATTATTATTATTAGTTCTGCCTTGTATATAGTGTTGAGGACAGACATACGTACATGCTTTATGAGCGTGTGTGTATTAATAAGTTTGCTGCTTCATCACACACAATATCCTTGCTGTAAGTGTGTAATTTTCAAATAATTTTTCCCTCCTTCACAACACCAACGGACGCCAATACATATTGAGGTGTGTTTTTAAGGAATTTTTTTCTTTTTTGTATTGCTGCTGTTATTAATATTATTATTATTATTATTATTATTATTATTATTATTATTATATTCATTAATGCTTGTTATTATTATTATTATTATTATTATTAATTATTATTATTATTATTATTTTATTATCTATTAATTATTGTTTATTATATTATTATTATTTCTACGTTATATATTATATTATTAATTATTATTATTATTATTATATTTTATTTTATTCGTTATTATTATTTATTATTATTTTTATTATTATTATCTATTATTATTATTTATTATTAATTATGGCCTTTTTCTAGAGCGTTTGTAATAGAATTAGACTTAAGATCTATATGTATATACTATAGGGTAGATTAAGTTCGCTTTTTTTTATCATTTATTTTTTTGCTTTATTTTAAGTTTTTCGGTATACATCGTTTGAACAAGCAGGCATATTTTTTTTTTTTTTTTTATTTTTTTTAATGTTTTATATATATTTTTTTCCTTTTAATGTTTGGTCTGTATGTTGTTGCTTACAGTACGAGCAGAACAGACACAAACCAAGTTTATGGACGTTGCTGTTAATATTTGGTATATATACCGTTTTCCTTTTTGGTATTTTAATTTAAAATATAAGATTTATGCGACAAACCGAAGGGAGCAAAGGGGCTTAGCCCCATGAGAATTTCCAATTCAAGAGGAGCATCGAAAGAGGAAGTTTCCGTTCGGAACGAAAACACCAAAAGAAAAACTGCGAGACAATCTGCAACAGACCTGTCTATCCCGGAGTCTGCACCAGAGTTAGTTAGCAACAGCACTGTTGAGAACATTTCTGATTTGGATAATGTGGATTCAACGGACACGAGAGAACTCAGGGACGCAAAACGATTACGTTTGACTCAAAGAAATCGTCTCAGTCATGCTTCTACCGAACTTGAAGATTTGTTATCAGCTCCTGAGGCCTCTCCCCCTTCTATCCTCACACTTAGTCAATTATTAAACGACATCCGTTTAAAACTTGACGAGAGTGACAAGATCATTCAAGACTCCTTGAGCGGTGCATTATTCATTGCAGACGATACAGAATGTTTTAAAATTCAAAGGATGATCCGAGAACAAATAAATCGTGCTGATGAATATCTGAACTCTAGTAAGAAATCTAATAGAGGTTCATCTACTTCTTCTTCAACGAGGAATTCTTGTTGCTCTAGGAACAACCATAACTTCGGTCTTTTTAGGCCTCCTACTAAAAAGCTACCACTGTTTGATGGAAATTCAATTTCAATCATTTTTAGAGTCATTCGAGTCAATAGCAGAAGGTCACAGTTATAAGGACAATATTAAATTGGAACTTCTTTCACGACTGTAAGGGGAGGTAATGCCTTGAAACTTGTTTCCGGATACTCACGGGTCGGAGAGAACTACCAGATTGTTCTGAAGCAGCTCAAAAATGATTTTGGTAACAAAGCTAAGGTCATTGAGGCGTTAATTTTGAAATTATGTGGACTGTCTCCTCCTGAATATAATCATGAGGATCTGTATAGATTTAAAGCAGATTTGTTCTGCTATGTAGAATCCCTTAAGAATAAGGAGATGATTGGTGATTGTAAGAGTTGCTCAATCATTCTAGGTTCCCTCTTAGCTCAGAAAATACCCCAGGAGATAAAGGACAAAGTACCCTGGGGCAAGGCCAAAGAAAATTGGACTCTAGACTTTCTCGTGGAGATGGTAGATCAAGCCCTCTCTTTTTTGGAAGCATCTAGGCAAATTTCTTCCGAAACCAAAGGAGCTAAGGAGACCAGGGAATCATCTAAAGGAAGTAACACCCCACAACAATCACCAACAAACAAACAGAAGTTCACGGGGCCCAACCGAAGGCTTCAACAATTTTGACTACTACGGGAACAAAATCCCACTCTACGAAACAACCTGTTCAAAATGCGGCCCCCACCAGTCAGAATACTGGGGATAAAGTCATAATATGTAGATTTTGTAAAGAACCGCATTATCCTTCGGAGTGTGTCTTGCTTCCGACACCAGAATTGAGACAACAGGTTGTTAAGGCCCAAGGTTGGTGTGAAAGGTGTTTGGCTCAGAACCACACCACTTCCACTTGCTTGCAAAAACCAAAGGCCTTGTTTTAAGTGTCAGGCAACAGATCATCATGTAGTGTTTTGTCGTCAAAATGGAAACCAGAGCCAGAGGGCACACGTTTCCCCACAGACACAACCCGCGTCTCCTCTTCAGGAGACTTCAAATGTGACAACACTCCTCTCAGCAAATAGAGGGGTTGCTTTACCATTAGCAGACTTATCTGTTTATAAAGGAGACAAGACTATACTTGTAAGAGCGCTTTATGATCAAGCATCGCAACGCAGTCTCGTATCTCGTTCGGTGGTGAAAGCATTGCAATGTGTTCCTCACTCCAAAATTCGTATAGCTATTAACGGCATCAATCAAAATGGCCCCGCCATGTTGCGTGATGTCGTGACTTTAAAAATTAAAACGGAAGATGGCACTATTCCCATCTCGGCTATCGTTGTTGATCACCTTCCAACAGATATTCATATCCCTGGATTGGTCAATACAACAAGGATGCTACGTAGACATCATGTCAAATTAGCCAACCCTTATCCCACTGGAAATACCGTGACAGATGTAGGGATTCTTCTTGGCTCGGACGCTCTTCCCCGATTTTTGAAGTCATATGAGACTTTCCGCGGAATCAATCTGATGGTTACCAACGTTGGAAAATTAATTTGGGGGGAATTACCCTTCGTCTCCAGCAATTCTGAGTCACAGGTTTCGGTCGGTTGTTTCAACGTATCGGGCCGAAGTTCGTCTCTATGACGATTTTAGATCCGAAACAATCCCCTTCAACAAGGAGCACCACCCCTCCTCCACAATAAGCGAAGAAGAAATCGGAGCGGAACATCTTCCGTCCGAACTTAGCGATGAAGAGGAGGTGGAGAAACAGCAGTTTTCTTCCAGTGCACCCGAAGGAGAGGAAGATTCATTCCCCGCTGAGGATTTAGACCGACTGTGGTCTCTATCACACATTGACATCCTACCAAATGAACGATTCACCGAAGCGGAAAAAACAACTTTAGAGTCATTCCGGGAAAACCTCTCCTTGGGAGACGAGCTTCATTGCGAGGAGCCTCTCACACTCTCACACCTACTCGTGGGTTATAAATTTAACACTCTTCCTATTCCAGAAGAGCTTTTAGAGTCGGACACTACTTACCGGGACCCGTTTAAATTAAATAAAAGGTATCGCTACACGCTTTCGCTTATTTCCAAATTCCAGTGTGCATGGAGTAAGGACTATTTACTTAATCTTAAGCAATCTTGGAATGTTTCTGGCCATCCTAACATTGCTATCGGTGATGTAGTCTTGGTGGAGGATGATGGTCCTCGTTTGAAATGGAAATTAGGCATAGTAAAAACCCTTCACACTTCTCCTGATGGGTACGTCCGATCAGTTTCATTAAATACAAAGAATGGGGAGATCACTCGAGCTATAGTGCATCTATACCCTTTAGAAATCCATTCTAATATTTTTAATTTAGATGACGCGTCCTCTTTAGAGGAACCTACTTCGACATTGGGTTCCCAACCCGAGAGAACTACACGTCAAGCTCACATTCTAGCGAAACAACGCATTAAGGCTATTCTTTCAGATGAAGAATAGCCGAAACATTTTTTTTTGTTCTTTGACATACAAATGTTCTACAATTAGACATTACGCACACTGCGCAGTAACGTCTTTTATCTTGTGTTCCATAGACACAACTGTAGAACTTTTATCTTGGCTTCCTTGTACTCGGGGGGAGTTGGATGGCATTTGCGTTAAACATAGTACAAACCTAATATTTTAAGCTCACTATAGCCTGCTACAAACTTTTCGAAGCTTTCAGGGCAATTGTAGGACGTTCATTTTTTTTATCATATCTCACTTTAAGAACTGAATTAACCTAAAACCCCTTCTTGTTAGTCACGTTTCCCTAGACGTTTGGATGGGCGTATGGCGTGATATGATTACGTCGTATGGAGGAATTTCTGGGACTTTAAAGAGGTGATAACCCCCTTTTATATATTTCCCTTGAATATGAAGGAATGACAATCTCTTTTTTCATACTCAACCATCACTTTCTTTTCGGGGAGTCGAAGGAGCGTTCCCAGAGACCACGTTCCCTTCGAAGGGGGGTATTTATTGTTGGTTGAGCTAAACAATTGTTATTCTTTAAATGGTCTACTATCCAAACAATTCAAAGGGTTGGATTAGCACGATGGAAACGGAGTATTCAGTATCTTATATGTATTCATCATTTGAGAATTTAGAGCGTCCTACAAACGCAACTGAGACTTTAATGGGTTGAGGTTACAGGGGTTGTATCTTAAGTAAACCATTTTTTTTTGTCATCCATATCTCCTGGAAGAATGGAGGCCTTCATATTTTTCTCCTTTATTGCAATACTATAAACATAGTCTTCAATAAACCTTTTTTTTTCCTTCTCTTCGGTGGGAGCTTAATGTCGACGATTTTTCAAATATCGACCATTGTTTTTTTTTATTATTATTTTTCTTATTTTTTCTGCACTATAGTTTCGAGCCTCCTTGTTTCAGAATGAGGTAGTTATAAAGTTAAAGAATTTCCCTTTCACAATAAAGGAGGTACTTTTGTAATCAGGATTTGTTTAAAATGCCCATTCTCTCACGTCCGAGATTGAGGTCATCGCACCTTATTCCAAGATTGCAACATCTTTAGCAACCAATGCCCAACGGCGCACCCTTTTTCACCTTTGTGTTTTAGTCGCATGTTGGTCTCTATACTGATCGCATTCGCTGCTTACACGTTGTATCCTTGTTTTGGTGCTGTGTTTGTGTTTTGCCTTTGTCTCTTCAATCTTATTTGAAGCAGAGGCCTAATTACATTTTTCAATCTTTTATTAATTTGGTGCATTTATGTGTAATTTCTAATTGCATGTTGTAAATAATGGTGATTTATAATTGTGCTTGCTTGTAATTCGAACTCCGTAAGTACGTCTTTGATTGGGTATGAGTCATAGAGTGAGCTGAACTCAGGTGAGTACTCCATCGTTGGTTTATACACACGAGATTAATTATTTGTATTTGTGAAGAAACAAGCACTCTCTAACTATCCTACTAGAGTAGTTTAGATGATACTTGAAATCTCTTCAGTCTCATCTATTGGAGATACATAAAACACGCTGTCCTGTTTTTTTTCTCCTCATCTTTCTGTACACCTTATTTCTCCTAAAGGCATCTCAAGAATTTTCTTTATATTCTTGAGAGGGTTCCTTTTGCTTTGTAAGTGGATTTAGTACACATATGTGCGTTCATGTTTCGTGTACGTATGTATGTTTATTAATAGTTCTACTTAGAAAGCAGGGGGGGCGGAGGTGGCCTTCCTTCTTCACACTACAAAATTATTATCGTAATTAAATTACATCATTTTTTTGTACCACGGCAATAATATCTATTATTTGGTGTTTGTTTGTGTGTGCTATCCTGTAGGAAGACCGTACCTACATGTGGATTGTATATACAACAAACAGAAGTCGAATTTCACCTTTTTCTGCGTATATAAAAAAGGGGGGGATTAAAAATTAGAGAGAGAGGGAGGGGGCTGCATATTACCCCTTTTATTCGCTCAATATCTCCCCCATTTTTTCGTAGGTTAAAAGCAAATTTCGAAAATTACGAAGCAGCTCGAAGTACCGAGAAAGCGCGCAAAGTTGTCAAATGTTTATTTTTTTTAACTAAAGAATACCCCACGGATAAAATTAAAGATGGCAGAAGTCGGGGTTTCTCGGCCTAACGAGGGGCGGACTTCGTCCCCCTCTGTCCCTCCGTGGCTCGAACCTAAAAGGATATAAAAGAAAAATAACATTTTCTACAAAGCGTAAAAATAAAATACTATTTGGTAACTCTTGCTCTCGGGAACGAATGCAGGATTCAAGGTCAATCACAGCGTACGCTTGCCAGATCTAAGATTATACTAATATTTAAGGTGTTATTAATAAATATTAGAATAAAATAATTTTTTTTTAAGTTTCATCGATGAAATTGCTATGCTGAAATAAAAATGTTATTTATTTTCCTGTAGATGTTATAGTTTTCTAGTTGCATGCCTGGCCTCTTCGGGATGCTGGCATATATATATATATATATACGCCTTGCTGCTGCTGCTCTGCTGCTGCTATATATATATATATACTGCTACTTCTATATATGCATATATATATATATATATATATATATACATATATATATATATATATATATATATATATATAACTCTGCTGCCTATAAGAGTCTCGGTGGCGCAGTGGGCTGGGTGGTGCGTTTGCACGCTTAGGGTCGTGAGTTCGAGTCCTCGTCAAACGGGATTTGTACTTTCGACCAGTCACCAGGACGGACACGAAAATTGCCGTTTGTAGGAGATTTTCTGTAATTCTTACAGTTTACGGCATAGTGTATTAATACACTAATCTCAATACCCTCACTTCACTCCTCCATAGCCAACACATACAACGGGACAACCTTTAATACACATACAGACACCTACATTCCTATTCGCCTCACGCACAGTAGGTCTGTGAGTCCAGAGCCTAGCCTGGAATATCTTGACTTGGTCCAGACTGAGGCTGGGGTTACTATCACTCTGATAGCTGTGCACCTTTCCTTCACTTTGTATGGGCCCACTGGTCGGAAAAACATAAAATAGTAACCTTTCTCCCCCACGATTGTCGTGGTAAAATAACTAACTATATATATATATATACATATATATATATATATATATATATATATATATATATATATACTTATATATATATATATATACTGCTGCTGCCTATATATATATAACATATATATATATATATATGCTGCTCTAAACTCTCTATTATATATATATATATATTGTTGAATGGGAGTGGGTCCATTAGGACCTAGAAGTTATCTATTAAAAGTTTATATTATATATTTTGGAATATTATTATGGGGTCAGAGTAGTGAAGGCTATTGACACACAGATTGAAGCAACAGTGATAGGAGACACAATGGTTATTTTAATTAAAGCAATTTTGTTATCTCTTTGTATTGTTTTCTATATAATAATAATAATAATAATAATAATAATAATAATAATAATAATAATAATAATAATAATAATAATAATAATAATAATAATAATAATAATAATAATAATAATAATACCACCACTACTACTTCTGCTGCCATCAAACATTTGTAGAAATTATCAAATATTTCGATCATGAATCCTGTGATTAATTATATATATATATATATATATATATATATATATATATATATATATATATATATATATATATATATATAATTATAATAATGACAATATCTCAATGCTCTTCTTGCTATAGCATATATATATATATATATATGCTCTGCTTATATATATTGCTATATATATACTTATATACCAACCATACTGCTGCTATATATATATACTTCTATATAACTCCTGTGCTGCTTATATATATATATATATATATATATATAACACCATATATATATATATATATATATATATATATACATATATACTGCCTTATATATATATATATATAAAGAGATACGAAAAGTCAGCTCAACGTCCTCGTCGCGCACCCTGGGATCGACTAATGGAGTTCTAGCTAGGACAGGATAGGCCTCAGCAAGCCTGCCCGAATCAAAATTACAGTACTCAAGGGCCAACTCAGGACAGATGAACCTTCAGGTAATAGACTTCGGAAGCGATTTTGGACCAGACACTTGAACAACGCTTTTAAAATTAGATGCGCGACACTTAACACAGCAACGTATGGTGGAAAGCAGGAGATCTTGTAGACGATAAATGAGAGGAGAATCAATGTGATTGGAGTGGAGGAGATACTAATGAGAGGAAAAGAGAGAGGAAGAGATATGGAAGGAGGATATGTATTGATATATAAAGGAGTAGAGGTGGGATTCAGGAAGCAAGGAGTAGGCTTCATAGTAGTCTCGAAGATGTCACCATTCATACAGACCATAGAAGTCATACATGAAAGACTTGTAAGATACACTTTTAAAATCAAGAGAAAGAGATTTCACTTCTACCAGGTCTATTCACCGCAACAAAGACACCCAGAAGAGGAAAAGAAACAGTTCATAGAAATGTTGGTGGAGAAGGTGGAAAACCGAAGAAGAGAGGAGAATGTATTGTTGATGATCAGAGATTTCGAGATTTCAATGCAAGAGTGGGGAGGAGAAGAGATAAGGTGGTGAGAATGTTGGAACAGTATGGAGATTAGATAAGGAATAGTGAAGGTGAGATGCTGAAAGATTTCTGTTTAAGGAAGGGAATAAAGATCATGAATGGCTTTTTCCAACAGAGCTACTCACATAGGTTCACGAAAATACTTAGGCCATAGAACAATATCACAAAGAGAAAATTCGATTAGAGATCTATTATAAACTATAAAATATCGTCTGATAGTATGCTAATAAGGAACGTGAAAGTGATACCTAGAATAACAATGGATTCGGATCATAGATTGTTGGTGACGGACCTGGAGGTGAAGACAGAAAAGTTGCAGAATAAAGAAAAGAGAAATGTGATTAAAGTGGAGTCACTGAATGAGTGTGACAGAAAAAGGGAATATATTGAAAAAAAATAAATGAAGACCTAGAACAATTAGAAGTAGTAGGAGAAATGAAGGAGATACAATACAAGACACTGTAAGAAGGGCAGCAGAGGAGATCCTGGGTAAAAGATGGGTAGTAGGAACGAAAAAAAGACACACGAGGTGGTGGACTGAAGGAATGAAGGAGACAAATAGAGCAAAACAGTATTGATGAGAAGGTGGTTGAAAAAAGAACTACACAGACAAGGGCTCAGAATGTGGAGGCAAGAAATAAGGCAGAAAGAGTGAAAAGAAAAGTAAAAGAAGAGACAGCAAAGAGAGAGGCGGAATAAATGATTGAAGATGTGTGGACAGAAAGGCAGAAGATTTTTTGACTGACAAAAGCGTATGGAGGATCGAAGAGGAAAGTGTGCTTGCAATATCAAGGATAAGCAAGGTGAAGTTTTGGTGAGATCAACAGACATAAATGGGAGATGGACGAAATACTTCAGAGAACTGTTAATTGTTAATGAACAGGTGGAGGAGGGGAGAAGAGATAGTTTAAGGAGGGGAGGAGATCACTATGGAGGAGTTGAAGGCTATTGTGAGAGTAATGAAAAATAGTAAGGCACCGGGGAAGATGGGATACCCATAGAACTAATAAAAGTGAGAGGAGAGAAAATGAAAGAAGTAATTCTGAAATTGTTCAATAGGTGTTGGAATGATAAAAGGGAAAAGAAGATACAGGAGACTGTAAAAACTACAGGGTAATTTCCTTGTTGGACCACTTGGCAAAAACATGTGGGAGAATACTGAAGAGAAGGTTGAGAATGGTAGTAGTGCCCATACTGGGGGGAAGAGAAGCACGGATATGGAAAGAACAGAAGCATGACAGATCTCTTGTTTGCTTTGAGAATTACGTTAGAAAAGGTATGGGAATATAATAAATGAGCATATATAGTTTTCATAGATCTGAGGAAAGCTTTTGATTCAGTGCCTAGGGAGAGACTGTGGAGAGTGCTGAAGAGTGCATATGCAGTGGATAAAAAGTTGAGAGGAGCCTTGGAGAATTTGTATAAGAATAGTAAATGTAATGTACGAACAGAATATGAGAATTAGGAATGGTTTGAGGTGGGAACGGGAGTCGAACAAGGAAGCCTGTTGTCGCCAATTTTGTTAGTAGCATATCTGGATGTAGTGATAAAAGTAAGATAGTATATAGGAGATTTTAGTGACGATATTCTGGCATACACGGGAATGACTTGGTGTGCTGCAGCGAAGAGGGAGTATAGCTGAGAGAGGTAGGTGACCAGTTCCTTTCAATAGGCTCGAGAGGCCGGTCTGACTACGAACACAGAAAAGACGGAGATCATGGTGCTCAGGAGAGAAGAAAGAGAGGGAGATATGAGAGTAGATGTGGAAGGTACTGAGATAATGACGGTGGAGGAAATGCAAATTACTTGGGTGGATATTTGGGAAGAAAAGGAGGGGAAACGATACAGGAGATAAAAAGAAGTAAGATAGCTTAGTATGGGGAGCTGTAAGAAAAGTGTACCCCATGCTGAAATACTTAGACAAAAATGAAATATGAAGATGGGAAAGAGGGTAAATATCGAGGTGTTAACCAAACGATTCTACTATATGTGGAAGATACATGGAGTATTACCACAAGAGAGGATTTGTAGCAATACAATCGGAGATGTTACCTTTTGAGAGAATAGTGGGAAAGCCTAGAAAAGCCTCACAAATGGAACTCCTGGATGCGGAGGAGGAGGAGTGAGGGCGCAAGCCCCCACTTTGCCCTTCGACGTCCCGTCATTAGGAACACTGTGCGAGGATGCAGGAAGAGAAGAGAGGAGAGGAGAGGAGACGAGAGAAGAACTGAGAGAGAGAGAGAGAGTGAGGAGAGAGAGAGAGAACGAGAGAGAGAGAGAGTGAGAGGAGAGGGAGAGAGAGAGAGAGATGTGGCCAAAAGGTCGTGAGATTGAGAGGACCGGAGGGAACAAGACCAAGGGAAAGACCTAGGAAGAGATGGGAAAAGCTCTGTGGAGGACACATTGAGTAAGACCATGGTGTGCCGTCGATGCGGTGGATAACTAAAAAGTAAAGGGAGTCCTGGAGAGATAGAGAATTATGGAGGAAGAGCGTCTGGCGCCCGCTGACGAGTCTGACCCTTTCTGGGAGTGTTGAAGTAAAAATAATATATATATAATATATATATATCATATATATATATAAATATATTAATATATATATATATATTATATATTATATATATATAATATATATATATAATATATATATATTATATAATATATATATATATAAATAAAATATAATATATATATATATAAATATATATATTATAGTATATATAGCCTGCATGTTTGCTTCTATCCCCACACGGAACAGAGGAGCCGGATCAAAAAAAATTTTCACAGGTACCATCTATGATACATAAATAGATGTTCTAGGGTCGAAATGATTGTTTTTTTTTTTTTTTTTTTTTTTTGTTTTTTTTTTTTTTTACCCTGATTTTAAAGCGAAAATTAATATAATTATTATATTATATGATATATATATAATATGTATATATAGATATATATATATATAATAATATAATATAATATATATATATTTAATATAGTTAATATATATATATACAACGCCTACTCAAAGTATATTATAATAATTGTACAAGGTAATAATAACATGGCAATTATAGGGGGCTCGCGAGCCACGCAGGAACACCAGTGGGGGAGAACGTTTCCAATACCCCGTTAGGGGAGGGGCGCAGAACCCCGCGACACCCAAATACCAAAGACGGGGGTTCCGGAAGACACCGTCCCCAGGGGGGGAATAGTCCTACCCCGTTCGTTCCCCGGAAAGGCCGAGAGGACCCCGACTCTGCCATCGGCTGCGGTATTACCCTTTGGGATTTATTCTTTAATAAAAAAACAAAACAAACTTACAGAAAGTGCTATATATATTTTAACGACGTAAGTATAAAAGGTCTTAAAATGGCTTGTCTCCTCATATACTATAATTGATTAGCAATATATTTTTTGTTACATTTTCCCTTACCCTAAAATTTACGCAGCGATTCCAAGAAAAATTATTCCTTTCGCGTAAGCTATTGTAGTTTTGAGTATGATTTTTTTTCTTCATTTTCGAAAGTTATAAATTTTTCTGTTCATTTTCTTTTCTGTTGAAAAATTTTTTTTTGATCCGAGCTCCCGTTCCGCGTGGGGGTTAAGTAAACTTTACCTATATATATATATATATATATATAATATATTATATATATATATAATATATATAATATATATAATATAATATTATATATATTATATTATATATATATATACTATAATATATATATATATATATAATCAGAAGAAAGTTAGTAAATTTTAAACAGCCTAAAAAGAAAATAAGAGGTAAAGAGAAGGAAGATTAATTATTATTTAAATATATCATATTAATTCGATTTAATTATTTATTTAATTACTAAAATAAATAAATTTAATAATTTTATATTTTTTTGTTGTTTGGAGGTCATTACTATGAAGAAATATTAGAATATAAATTTTTCAATGAGAAATTCTTAATGCCAGATACTTCTATTTTTTTTTTAACTTAATCAAGTATTTTATTATTTTTCCACAACTCGAAGGTTCAGGGAAGGGCAACTTGGGGAACGAAGTCGGGGAGTGTAATATATATATATTATACTATATATATATATATATATTATATAATATATATATATATATATATATATATATATATATATATATATGATATATATAATATATATATATATATAAACAAATATAATATATATATATATAATATATATAACTATATATTTATATATATATATAATATATTAATATATATATATAAAGCTCCTTTATTAAGAGTTACACCACCAATAACTTTTCAGAATACTTACAAGATGGATTTTTATTACATGGAAATCTCTGCCCCTTGCCGAGCTGTGATGCTCTTAGCGAAATCTCTTGGACTAAATCTAAATAAAAAACATTTTGATCTTTTTTTCAAAAAAGAACCAAATGAATCACAGTTTCCTGTCTTATCCTCCAACATTGCGTTCCTACTTGTGAATTTGGCGGAAATTTTTCTTGTGGGAGAAGTAAATAATATATGTATATTAAATGTTATATTTATATATAAATATATATATATACTAATATATATATATATATTTATATATATAATATATATATATAATAATATATATATATATATATAAAATTATATATATATAATAAGGTTTATAAATATTTGGCAAACAACAATGTAAAAAGAATATTAATAATTAATTTATTTTTTTTTTTTTTTTTACAGTTTTGTCCCAAACTCACGGGCAGTAAGCCCTATCAGGGAGGGGTGTTGCACGCTCTTATTAAAATTTCCTCCGGCTTAGCGCAAATTACGCGTATGAGCACAGACGCAGGCTTTAACTAAAGACGATTTAAATTCAGCAGGAAAACACAGAACAAATGGGAAGAAGAATTCCACAGAACAGAGGTGGGCGGAAAAAGAGGAAAGCACCGCAACGAACTAGGCCTGATTACCAATAATATCTACAGAAAACTCGTGCGCAGACACAGCACCCCCCGTGTCGGCATATGAGTGGATAGGTTAGATGTGCAAGTGAGAAATCATTAATGAAAAGAAAGAATAAAGTACGGAGATAAAACGGAACCCTGAGGAACACCCCACTATTGACAAGAAAAAAGAAGAAGAAAGGTACGCTTCCCATAAAACCACACAGGCCGATATCTGAGGCGACTTGGAAAAGAAAGCTAATATAAGTAGCCAAAGAGAAGGAGGAAACCAAAGAGGGAGTTTGGAGAGCGGTGACGCGTTGCCATACCACGGGTCAAACATTGCTTTGGATATGAAAACAAAGCGCCACCACGCAAGTTCCCCGTAAGTGAGTTCTAAGGCGGGAAAACCATAAAATCGAAGTTCGTTAAACCTAGGAAAGTATACACCCAGTTAGACCTCGAAACGCCAAAGCCCAGTACTGGCGATCGGAAAGAGAGAATGAGATTCCAGATGTCTAAGAAGTGAGAGTTAAGAAAGGGTTTCAAAGATCTTAGAATAGAATAACAGGATGAGAGCTATAGGAGGCGAGAGTTAGGAAGGATCAGAAGCGCTTTGTCCCTTTTTTTCGGAATAGGTTGTTGACATGTGCGTGCTTTCCAACACTGAGGGGAAGGTGTTAGCATCTGGACATAGAGAATATTAGATTGAAACGAGGGTTGGAGGGGGGGATAGGCTCGGAAGCACCACTCCCTCCAAAAATTATGATACGGGTGAGCGAAATGTGCATCCGAGGCCCCCCGCCTTTCCTTTAACGTTACACTAGATCTCAGGAGCCCATGCACCCGATTCAAATGTAATCACAGGCAAAGACTTAGGACACCTGAGAGGAGAAGGTGGAGGATGAGAAATGCCAGAACGTCCAGGGTTGAGTTAGAGGAAAATTAGGAGGCCGAAGAGAATTGGCCTTTTCAAGATTGGAGATTAGCAACAGGCAGAGCCATCATATGGAATAATGAGGCAGGAAAATAAAAGCAATTAACAGACAGTTTCGTTAGAGATGTTTTTGGCAAGAGCCAGAAAAGATTTTCAGTAGGAGAACCAAGGAAGTTAGCGCACTTACGTTGTTTGATGAAAGCCCGCCTTGCTCGTATCGAAGAGCTATGCCCCGGCAAACGATTTCCTAGACTGACATGAAAATTAACAGATTGATAGAGAGAAGAGAATTTTTCCACTCCGATAAGCGCTGTCTCTAGCCTGAATGGCCAGAAAACAGGCACGATTCGAACCATGGATTATGGAGAGAAAGATTTAGTCGAAGAAGAATGAACCTGCTCATCCCGTCAACGATTACAGTCCCACATTAGTGGCAGAAGAAGCCGAAGCGTCATTCAGTTTCTTATCCGTTTATTTAGTTTAAGATTTTTATAAAAGGTATTCATTAAATTTACTGTAGAAGTAAATGTTGAACAATCACTAAAAATACAAGTTATTAAAAAAAGAAATCTATTAATTTTGTTTAATCGTACAATTCATGTCGAAAATTTGACACTCTGCAGCCGAGCGATTTGCACGTACCTCGCTTCTAAGTATGGAAAAGACGATTCTCTCTACCCGAATTGCTCCAGACACAGGGCTGAGATTGACAGACTTTTGTACTTTGATATGGGGACGCTCTTTAAAAGATTCGGAGATTATATAGTAAGTATAAATATGTCGTTTATAATTAACTAATTATTATTATTATTATTATTATTATCTATTATTATTAATTATTATTACTATTAGCTTTAATTAATGAAAGTTGCTTATAAATTTATAAATTTTATTATTTATTATTATTTATTCATTATTATATTATTATTATTATTTTTTATTATTATTATTATTATTCATTATTATCATTATTATTATATATTTTAATTATATTATATTATTAATAATATTATTATTATTTATTATTTTACTATTAATTAATTATTATTAATTATTAATTATTATTGGCTCTGAATATTATATATATATATATATATATATATATATATATATATATAATATTTAATAATATATATAATTATATTATATAAAATATATACTATATATATATATATATATATAATATATATATATTATAATTATAATATAATATATTATATATATATATAATGTACTATTATATATATATATATATATATATATATATATATATGATATATAGTATATATAAAAATAATATATATATATATATATATAAATATATATATAACTATATATATATATAATATAATATATATCATATATATATATATAAATATATATTAATATTAATATTAATATATATATATATATATATATATTATATATATATATAATATATTATATAATATATACCGTATATATAATATATATATATATATTATTATTATATAATATATTATATATATATATATAATATAATATATATATATATATATATATATATATATATATATTATATAATAATATATATAATATTAGAAATATTACATACATAAATATATATTTATAAATATATAATATATATATATATATAATTTATAAATATAATTTATATATATATATATATAAATATATATATAATATATATATATTATATAAACATTATTATAAAATATAATATTATATATATATAATATAATAAATCATTATATATATATATATATAATATATATATATATATATATATATATATATATATATATATATATATTATATATAAATTAATATATATATATATTATAATAATATATCATATACCTCGGGAACTTTTGGACCCTTATTAACCAGAAAGCAGGTTTCTATCAAGTACCTTGTATTTTTTTACTTACATGTTTTTTTAACTAAAAATGTAATACCGGAAAGGATTTGAAAAATTATTAATATATTATTATATATATATAATATAATATATTATATAATAATATATATATATATATATATAATTAATATATACGTATATATATATATATTAATATATTATAATAATATAATATATATATAATTTTCAGCAACCAATATTTTTCAAAAATGAAAAACCTGACCCAGAAAAATTACGCTTAATACACGAAGCATTAGATTGGCTGGATGGGTTCATAAAAGGCCATGACTTCGCCGTTGGAAATAAAATAAGAGTTGCAGACTATGTCTTAATCGCAAGTGTTTCAACATTCATTGAATATGGAATAGATGTCACGGGACATCCCAACGTCAAGAATTGGGCAGACCGTTGCAAAAATCAGATGAAAGGTTATGACACTGAGAATGACAAAGGATTAAAAATATTTTCTGCTTGGGCAAAGAAGATGACATCTTCATAAAAATATCCTCAGTGAGATACTGAAGTCACTATAAAATTTGAAATATATTTAAATCTTAAAAGATTCACTCGTAATTTTTATTTTTAAATTTGAATTTTGTACTTTATTAAAATTTCTTTAATTTGTTCTAAAAACATTATTAATAGGCTATTATTTTTTAGTTTTACTAATTTTCCCGTTTTATCTCAAGGGGAAATATTTAATTCCCTCTTAATATAATATAGGTTATTTTCATCGTTTATTAATAAAAATTACCCTTTTAAGTTTTTTTCCTCCCAATCGAAGAGGGAATTTTCCCTAGAGAACTTTTCCTTAGGGAGAGAATCAGGGACTCTCGTCGAGCAAAGTCCTTCTCACCTATACAAGCCTAGGTAAAATAGCCATATAGATTACATCAAATAAATACGTTATTAGGATTTGAAATTGGAGACTAATAAATATTCAAGACATCCTGTTTTAAAATAAGAAGGAATGGGATATTTCCTATTACATATTTGACTTCTTTGCAATTATTGTGTTTACTTTAGCAGTTAAATTTTACCTAATATTGACATTTGTGCATATATATTAAAAAAAAAATATATATTAATAAAAGTATGCATTTCTGTGAAATTTTATTCCATATGCAATGGTGGCTTGTCAAAATTTAATTATTAACCCATGCTAAAATGTGTTAATTTATTCTTAAATTTATGTCATTTGGTTGGGGAAATTTAATTCCTCATATTAACATAATGGATAAGCGATAGCCAGGAGGTCATAATTCTCTTCGGTGATCCAGGCAAATAATATTAAATTTAGGGAGTGAAGTGAATCACAAATGGATGTAATCCATTCCCCAGTGAATTAATGAACAGAGCTTGTTAAAAGTTAATGATCCGACCTCAGTTGCAATTGAAACCTCATGATTAAGTACGTCACGATTGTGCTTCTATTAATTCCACATTTTATGAATCCATTTTTTAAAAATTTTTATAATGTCTTATCAAATACTCTCTCTCTCTCTCTCTCTCTCTCTCTCTCTCTCTCTCTCTCTCTCTCTCTATAATATATATATATATATAATATATATGTATATATATATTTATATAATAATATAATATAATAAAAATAAAGATAACTCATATCTAAAATATATATATAATAAACATCATTAGACATTATTATATTTGGTGTCAATTAACGATAATAGCTATGTGTCACATAGTATATATTTTGTATATATATAATTGTATAATATACCATATATATAATAAAAAAATATCAACTACATACAACTACACATACCCTACAAGAAGTTGAAGAAACACATACATAATACTTACATACATACATACTAATTCTAACAAAACTGAAACATACATACAATTGCATACATAACATTTACATGACAACGGTATGGACAATCATCATAACAACAATTTAAAACATATAAAATACCTAAATTAATAGTTTAATTTTTCATACATCCATTACATATAAACACTATATATATATATATATATATACAATATCAGACACTAGGTGAGAGTACTCTTTCGTAAAACTACAAAAATATAATCATTTATTATTTCCTGTAAAATAATATGAGATAAATAACGATAACTTTATAATATAGTTAACGACGGAACCAAACATATAAAGATCTATGACAATCACTATGAATTCATGGTATCAAATCATGATGTACTGATCTTAAATTATATATAGTTTAATGAGGAACTGTTGCAGAGTAATAATTTTCAAGTTGCTGCCTGCATTGAGACGAGCTGTATTTGGAGAAGAAGATGGCGCAGAAGCTTTACAGTAAGCATATTACAAAACATTTATTCAACAATACACAAAATTGGAGAAATATATACATATGATAAGTGAAAAATCATTTTTTCCATTATACTCCATTTCATTGTTCTTTAATACCATGTATGTCCAGTCATATCCTATACATTTTCAATGGGATTGAGGTCTGAACTGTGTCCCAGACATTTTCAGTGGGATTGAGGTCTGAACTGTATGCTGGTCAATAGAAAGTATTAAAATGTACATTGTACATCATTAAAATATTCATAGACTATTCGAACAATTTGTGGTCGGACATTATCCTGCATCAGAATAAACTAATCTCTGATGTATGATGTAGGTACAACGTATGTGCTTATGATGTTGGTAATGTAACGTTCAGCATTTGGGAACCACCTACAGTATATATCGTAAAGTTCTCTACGCAGTGTCAAAGAAACACCACCCCACACCATTACTGGGATCCTCCTCAGTATAATATGGTGCTAAATGTTACATACAGTATATATTTCAATTAACTGTTGATACATTCTAGGAAGTCGATTAGAGCTATAGAGAACAAAATCTAGACTCGTCTGTAAGTTAGACTTTCAAAGGCATTACGTCAAATCATATGCTTTTCTGTTGACATGTTCTCTTGTTTTTAATGCTAATCAGATTCTGCAATGTCCACGAATTGCCGTGGGTTAGTTAGTAACTTTCAAAGGTGATAATTTTGTTCAGCAAATCGCAGTCTGATGATATCCGTACTTACATTAGACCCATGAACACTTTCAAATCCAATTGCATTTGAAAACTTCTTGCGATAGTAAAGCGGTAATAAAATGTTCACAGTCTTTATAAAATAGTCTTTCACTACTATCGTTTCACCGGGCCTGACCTTGCCTGATATACTGGCACATCCGTTTTCTCTCTAAAACGCTAAATCATTTTAGAAATGTATGTGACACACCAAACCTTCTCCCAGGTTCGCGATGTGACAGAACCCTTCAACCAACAGGATTTACAGATTTAAAAACATTCATCATATGTTAAGTTAAGCCCATACGCAACAGTTCACGTTACTGAAAGAATACTGTCCACTATTTGCCATACTTATAGGAATACGCCCCGACTTCAAGGGAACAACTGTTTATGGTGTCCCGTTACTTTCAATGGTTTGCCTCTTCGCGTGTTTTGCCTTAATGACTTTCTCAAGTTTTTCCATAAGTTTTGTAATTGGAACATATAGTAATTTTTTGAAAGATTTCTACCGTTACGTTATAATATTTTATATAAATCTAAATTATTATTTTTCTTCTATTAAAAGGGTTATTATATATTATAATTTTATAAAATATAAATTAAATATATCTATAAATATATATAACTATATAAATAATTATATACTCATATACTATAAGTATGATAACTACCATATACCACTTATATATACAATAATATATATACTTTATATATAACGTATGATGATATATATAAAATACTATTATATTATATACTTATACTATATATATATCAAGTATCATATACCTATATATATATATCATAAATATAATATATACTATATATATATAATTATATTATATATATTACTATATACTAATTAATATATATACTATATATATATATATTATATTAAATATATATATATACTAACCCCACAAAAACAATTATATATATATATATATACCTACCTATACTATATATAATATAAAATATATATATATATATATATCTTTATACATAATTAATAAATATATAATAATTATACTATATAAAAATATATAATATTAATATAAAATATATATATAAGTTATTAACAACCCTATATATATATATACTAAACACTTTTTATACTAGATATAGTATAACTTTAATAAAACGTAAAATAATAATATATAAATTAATTTTAACGATATAGATAATATATATATAATATACTAGATATATATTAAATATATATATATATATATATTATTATAGTAGGCTTTTCCACGGTAGAAGGTTAAAAAGTTACAAGAAAATGGCACATTATCAATGGTACAAAAGATCCACGTCCTGGCGGACTACGATGTCTCAGCCGAAACCAAAGGGATGTTCATGACTAAAGAAAATGAATACCGAAGATAGGACCCCCATAAAAGAAACAAACAAATCGGGGAGCAAGAAATAATCCACGAGTTGGATTTCCCAAAAAAAACAAATCAACCATAAAATTTCATTTTTTAAAAAGAAAGCCAAAAATCTTGTGCCGAAAAAAATCAAAATTTAACAAGGAAGGGAAAAATGAAAGACTGCCTGAGATGTGATGTGTGAATGGTTTTTCAATAAATTGAAAAAAATGAAAACCACTTCGTTTTCACCCGGAAGACTGTGCTGTTCAGCGATTAAGCTTTATTTTATGTGAATGGTGAGGTCAACAGACAATGTTCGATACTGGTCAGTGGTCACAAAGCAATCCACATGTTCCTTGATTTGATTTCCACTCCCACAATTTGTTTGACAAACTGTACAGATCGGAAGACTATTTTTGGTTCCTTTCCGAGGAGCCGACCCTGAGAAAATCGACTGTTTCAAAAGTGTAAAAAAAATTCCGTGATATAAACCTGATAAAATTACTTTTTAACCATACTTTTGTTGGTTCGGTTAAAATTATTTGCAGTATCAAAACAGCCTTTGAAAATGGTTGCAAGAGAGTATTAAGCTTTTTAAAATGTATATATTTTTCTTTTAAATATTATATTTACTTGTTTTTTTCAAGAGCTTGGATTATGGATTCAGAACTTTCGACTTCGTCCTCTACAGCTACAAGTAGTGTAAGTTCCAGGCAGAAAGATAAGATTTTTTTGATTGGATGTAGGTTCCATCAAATTACTGGTTCTGTATAGTTGGCCATATCCAAATGGTTTTAAGTTTATGATAGCTTGTTATTTGCAATAAACGTCAGTAGTATAAATATACTAGAACCAGAGATGCTACAAGGCTCACAATTCAGGAAGTTGTACTATTTTATGAGAAAGCTAAAAAAAAAAGTTACCAAACACTTGCATGTATTTTACAACACGTTATGAAGGTGTAACAGAGGAAATTTATGAAAGTAAAAGAAAACCTGCCAAAAAAAAGGCAACAGAAAGCGGCAAGTTTCAAGCTCAACAGTAAAGAAATTTGAAAGAATATTTAAAGATTCAAAGCCTTGATGAACCCTGAGTTTCGATATTTTGCACACCAAGACAGCACTGGAAGAAGCACAAATGAGGGAAACAGACAGATTTCATGCGCCTTTCAGAGATAAAAGGGAACGAAACTGGCTGATTTGGGAGTTAGGTGATATAAATTTCCTACAAGCAGAAGAGCGAAGAGCACATAGAAAAGTCATCTGAGACGGTTCAGGACTTGGAAAAATCAACAAAAAAATTGCCCCCAATCCGTGGAGGTAAAGCCATAGGATATGTTGTTGGTTTTAATTATAGTAAGTGTTGGAGTCCTATCTGGATTAGCCAAACCTATCTAGCACCTTGGTACCTTTGTACGCAGATAAATATGTTTGTTGTTCTCCACCTGTCACTATATTTTTCTAATTCGATTTTTTTTTCGCATCGTATTCAGATATCCCGAAGATGTAGAAATGGAAACTTTTAAAGCAAGCCACAGTGCTTCATAAGGAAAGAGGGAGAAATCACATATATATTTTTCCAAAATTAGAAAGAAGGATCATTTGATAACTTTCAGGACACAAGAAATCAACAAATCTAACCCGAAGAAAAAAAAAGTACTGCCGAAGAAGTACAAGAAATTATCACAGAGAAGTTAGTCAGTGGGTTAGACAGTTGTTAATATTTTTTCAGGATCTGAATGCGGTTTCAGAATTGGTTGAATCTAGGCCATCTGCCTAGGGTCCAGCGGTTTTCAGATCCCATAGCCAGAGTGAAATAGATTACAACGGGGTATTTTTATTTTTAATACCTATCACACCTGCCCGTGTAGAGGTGTAGCGCCACAGGATCCGCCCACGCTACGTCCATCTGTATTCAATACATTAAATTTCCCGGCCTTTTAATAAGTTATTCTCACTCTGTGACGGTTGCCTGTTTGACCCTACGCCCAAGTGTAGGACCGGCCTGAAGGTGCGATGGTGAGTTCCTGTTTGGTGCCCCCGCCTGTGATATATTTTCACCTAGCATTTTCCTATACTTCAGTCGTTACGTCATGAAGCACACATTCTCTAGCCCGATCTCTTTTAGCTACCATCTCTGGCGCGCCTGCCTCCCGTACGCTCAGCGTCAACACCACGTTATGCCAGGCCATCCCTGCTAGTGCCCAGGTTCAATCTCCCTAGCCAGAGCCTGTACACATTATCTTCACTTATAGGCTGCATCGCCTTCCTCTCCTCATTCTCCTTTCCTCGCCTCTCTCTATATTCTATCACCTGATCACTACTCCTCGTTGCGCGAGAGTCTTTGTCACGTGTTCAGGCCTTCGCTTCTCTCCTTTAACAATATTTGGATCCATCCCGATTTATTTACTGTAACAATTAAAAGAACAGTACCATTCTAGAATGATATCCCGCCGGTTTAATCACATGTATGTCTCACACTCTGTGACTAACCCACTTGAGGGGTCGCTGCATGCTGTTTGACCCTGACCGCCGCAGCTGGGCGGCTACCAAGAGTGCATGTGGTTCACAGTAGCGGAAATGATATATTCACTACAGAAGAACAAAAATTAAACATTATCTAACTTAATTACAGGAATCTCTTCTTTTAAATAGAAAAAATTTATGAAAGAAGAAAAATAAACGAATTACCACTATATGGGAAAAGATACAAAAAAAAATCACTATATAAAATAGGCGGCATCTTAGCTAAAGGGCCATGTTCAATAAATTCAGTCAGAACAAAGAGGATTAAGTAGATGATAATTACTTAAAGAGAGATTATTATTTAAATTATTACAAAAAACACCATAAATACAGATTTTAAAAGTCAGAAATGGAACTGAATGAAGTCAAGTTATAAAAAAATTTCATAAAAAAGAAAAAGAGAAAAATTAATAAAAAATATTAAAAAGAAAGAATATTAAATATATATATAGAGTATATAATAGGTATATATATATAGTTATATAGAAAGTAATTATTATATAATATAGTTTAGGTAGATTATAAAGAGGTAATGAGAGTTATATAGTAATATAAGATGTGTTGTAGAGGAAAAGTAAGAATTAAAGTAATAAATATAAAAAATAAAAAGGTAAAATATACACACTTAGACCATATTTTAAAGAGAAATCATTAAAGAAAATTCGTCGTATAGTCAGTTATTTATTATTATAAATAGTATATATATATATTATATATAAAATATTATATATATATATTAATATATATATATATAATTATATATATATATAATATAATATTATATATTAATAATAGATAAATATATTATAAATATATATAAGTCATAATATAAATAAAAATAATAATAGTAAAAATTAATATAATAAATAATAATATATATAATAATAACATAATAAGTTAAAAAAAAGAGCCATCAATAAAAAAAGAAAACAGAAGTAACTCACAGAAAATTAAAAACTTTTTTGACAGAAATAATGAAAACAACACGAAAAAAAAGTGTAAAAACAATATGGAAATTAAAACCGTTCTAAAACCGCACCTAGAATTATTTTGGGAACTCATTGGTCGAGAGGAGGGGGTGACAAATGTTCTTGTATTTCTAAAAATTAATATACACCCCTATCCCGATAAAAAATATAATCGAATGTTAAAAATAGACTAACAATAAAACAATAATTAAAAACCAAAATTGAAAATTTAAAGTTAATATAAGTAGAATAAAACTAAAATACATATAAAGTGAATGTGAGCAATATAATAGGTTAGAAAATTTAAAAACTTGTTATCATAAATATAAAATATTAATAAAAATAGATAAAGAAATAAAAATTAGCTAAAGTTAAAGAGTGAGACAACAAATGAAAATGAGGCAAGACATAGATTTAATTTTGAAAAATAACGAAATAATTATAAAGAATAAAGAAAAATAATAGAATTAAAAATTATAAATATTAAAAATTTATGTTAAATAAGGAAATAGTTAAAGAACAAAAAATAATCAATAAAATTCAGAAAAATTGTAAATACTAAACATTTGCAATTAAAAGTATATTAAATAAGAAAATAAATATACAAAGAAGTATAAAGATTAAATCGTACCTAAGACTTTTTTTCACAATACATTTGTATCATCAAATTAATATTAAAATGAAAAAGTTAGAAAAAGTTAAAAAGATATAAATCATAACATAATGATAAGAGGAAAAAAAAAATAAAAAATGATAAATATAAGAAATGTGAAAGTTAAAAGTAAGTGGGTAATAATAATACTCAAATAGAAATTAATAAGTAAAATAATATATATTATAATATGATTATATATATAATAAGATAATTATATATAATTATATATCATATATATATATTAGTAAATATAATTATATAATAATATAAGAATTAATGAATTATATTAATTACAAAACTAGATATAGATATATTTTTGGTATTTCTTATCACGAAAAGCTAACAAGTTAATAAATTAAAAAATAAAATATTTATATTAATATTAGAATTAAAAATAAATTTTAGATAAGAAGTAATTTAAAATAAAAAAAAATCTTATAATAAAGGAAAAATAAGAATAAATATAATAGTATAAATGAAAAATATATAGTATAAAATAAATAATAATGAATATGATATATAGATTAATGATAGAATGATAATGATAAAATGCATAATATTAATGATATAATATATGATAAATGAGATAATGAATAGATAAGATATTAATAAAATTTTAATAAAAGAATATTAAAAATAAATAAATAAATATGAAAATAAAAAAAATACAAAATTAGCATAAATAAAGAAAGTATGTGATAGATATAAAAAATGAAATTGAAATAATGATAGATAATAATAAAGATTCTAAAAATGTGTAAAATTGAAAATTTAAAAAGGATGAAATAGAAAGAAAGAAACAAAATTAAAAATTGATCCATTAATCTCACAGCAAAAAAAAATGAGGAAAACAATTAAAAGAAAGATTAAAAACTAAATAAAATGAAGTAAAAAAAAGAAAGAACTTTTTAATAATAATAAATTAAGAATAATGAATAAACAATAATAATAAATAAAAAAAAATAAATATATAAATAAATATTTATGATAATATTTTAATCACTAGATATATATAATTATCAATTATTCAATAATAAAATCTCACCAAAGACATAATAGTAATATATAATAATACACATAATAATATAATAATAATGACAATAGTGAATAATATAAATGATTAATTAGATAATAAATAATAATAATAATACGTAGATGGAGTAACCAGTAAAAATTATTTCTGACTCCATCTCCGAAGCAATTTAATATATAATAAAAATAATTTTTTCCTTACTCAAACTTATAGATAAAACTGTAAATGAATGAGGGAAAGTTAATTGTGATCGTCCAGAATAATAATAAAAATATTTTATCATTAATAACGCAATAATGATAATAATTAAAAAAATAATTACTAGTAATAAGAATATTAACTGAATAAAACTTAATGAATCATGCAAATTAATTAATAAAAACAATAATAATTTTGTTTACTTATAAGTCTATCTGTTATATCCCAAGAAATTAGTTATAATATATCCTAATAATAAAATAATAATTAATTATAAGTCCAAATGAATAATTATCTCCTCACATAAAGAGTGAATAATATTATATAATAATAACAAATTAATAATAATTAATACACAATATAATAAATAATATAATTAATAATAATAATAATAATAATAATTTCAAATAGAGTGAATAAATAATAATAATGAATAATAAATAATAATAATAATAATAATAATAATAATAATAATAATGATTAATAATGAATAATTAATAATAATAATAATATGAAATTATCATCTAATTCCGGTTAATATAATTTAATTAATAATTATTTGTAAATAATTTGTCTTAATATTAATTATTTAAAATTTAAATATAAATATTATTATATTATTATATTACTATATCAAATTTATCAATATCAATATCAATATCAATTTCAATATTATTTTCAATAATCAATATTTATCGTTCCTATTAATATTATCTATTAATTATTAATATAATAATTAGTTATTTATTATTTATTATAATAATATAATATCGATTTTAATATATTATTATATATTTTATGTATTATTTATTAATTATAGATTATTATTATATTATTATTATATAATTATATTATTGATAATTGATTTTATATTTTAGTTATTGTTGAAAATCATTATTATTATGATTATCATAATAAATTATTATTAGTTATTATTTTGATTGGTTACTACTAATTGTCTCCTCTATTATATTTAATATTTTTAATTTATTTTATTATATTTCTCCTCTCTTATTATGTATTCATTAATTGGCCATTATTTATTGTGACTTTTAATTTTATTGCCTAATTATTATTACTTATTATTATAATATATTTATTATATAATTATTAAAATTGATTATTATATATCTATTAGATGAATTTGTGAGTATTAAACAAATTAAAAAGTGAAAAATTATGTTAACATTAGTGATATTTAATTTAATAACATATAGGAAGTTTATTACTGTAATTGTTATTCTAAAATCTAATATTGATATTTGGATATAACTATTGTATATATTTACCAAACTTCATTAAATGACGAGAGAAGTAATAATATAGAGAATTAGTTCGGAAATAAGATAATATAAGAGTAATAAGCATTCAGAAGGAATTAAATAATTAGCAATACATTAATTACTTATAATTATTTTTATTATTATTGTTATTAGATTTACTGTAACACATTTAATATAATGTTATTTTCCTTAAATGCTGTAATAATATATAATAATTCTTATATAATAAGATATTAATTAATAATTAATGCAAATCACAACTACCATCCTTTTGGGAGACTGAAACATGCCTCCACAATTTAAGCAAGAATAAGCGAGCAATATAATAATATAAATAATAATAATAATAATAAGAATTAATAATAATAATAATAAGTGAATCCCATAATTAAATAATAATAGAATTATAGTAATACTAATATACTGAGAATAATAATAATGAGAATATGATTCCATAAGCTTTTATCATTACAATAAATAATTAAAATTGAATAAAGAATAATAATAAGACATAAAAATGAAAATATTAATAATAATTAATAAAAATTCATAATAATGAAATAATAATAATAGAAAAAAAAGATCTAAGACATAACAATGCAAATAATAATAATATCCTCATTTAATTCTATCTTTATTTGTATTAGATTTTGAGATATAATAGTTAATAAGAAAAAGTATACTTTTTCCATATATGATATTATGAGATATTGTAGAATTATTTAGTACGCGAGAATATTATATGATTTTATTTATATAATCATAAATAATAGTACGAAATGTTGTCGTTACATTTCATTAGTATTTTTTCTACTGTATAAACTTATAAGCAGTTACATTATTAAAGTATTACTATGCTATCATACTTATTGAGTCATATAATTATTTTCATTAAATAAATTAATTGAATAAGTATATAATTTTTTATCTGAATAAATGTTATTTTTAATTTAGTTATAGGTATTAAACAAGAATATAATTATTTCCTAATAGAGTGTATATAAATATTTTATTCTATTTGAAAAACGTAGATAACAGCAATAATAAAAAAAAGAAATTATCACAAAATAAATATTAAAATTATATTATTATTATTATTATTATTATATATTATGTATATTATTATTTTGTGTATTGTTTCGATTAGTATTATTTGAATTATTGAATTATTATTATATTATTATTAGATTATTGATTATTATTATTATTATTATTATTATGATTAATTATTATTATATTTATTATTATAGTTATATGATAGTAATGTGAATGTGATGTGAATGTTCTTGAAGATTTATGTAATTGATATAATTAGTATGTAATTGAAGTATTATTATTATTATGATTATTATTATTATTATCATTATTATTACTATTATTGATTATTATTATTTATTATTATTATTATGTATTTCTATTTATTATGTATGTATGTGAGATATTATTATTATATTATTATTATTAATGATTATATTAAGTAATTATTTAGTTATTATTATTATTATTACTTATTATAACTATTATTATTATTTTTCATTATTATTATTATTGGATATAAATATTATGTGATTAATTAGATTTTATTTTTATCGTTTATATGAATTTTATTGTTATTATTATTATATTATTAATTATTATTGAATTATTGATAGAATTGATTATTATTATTAGATTATTGATTAATTATATTATTATTATTATTATATTATATAAAAATATTATTTGAAGAATTATTTTCATATATAAAAGGCCTATTAAAAATGTGATATTTACCGAATTTAGAATAATTATTATGTTTCATAGTAATCAATATATTGTAAAATAAAATTCAAATGAAATAAATATAATGTGAAATATATATTTACATTGAATTAGTATGGAGATTGATAGAGAGATCTATTTTAGTAATGTTATACCAATTGATATTGTATATAATTTTGGAACGAATTTATTATAATTATAGTTTAAGTTAATATTAGAAAAGGCGTGGAGAGATTAGTGTTATATAGGATTGTATTTATAAGTATTTCCGAGGATGTCAAAAAGTCATTGACAGAAAATATGATATAAGAGCAATTGCATTTACCTTCGAAATAAATTAATTTAAGAAGAGGATGAAAGATAATCCTATTACCATTATTTCAATTTTATATTTTGACTTATGTGAGTGATATCCTACTATAGACATAATGATTTACATGCATAGAATCATTTTTGCTACATTTAGTTATACTATATTATATATTACAATTTTTTACAAATTTCATCCAAATTAATATTTATAGATATCTTTCATCAATAAAGTAACTTTTAAAATAATAGTTTAATTATCAAAGAATCTGTATTAGATATAAAAATAATATATATACTTTATATATATAATTAAATATATTTAATATAATATTAATCAATAAATGATATCAAGTCCAAATATATAATTTAAATAAAAAAAAATATAAAATACAAATTTTATATAAAATAAATTTTGATGGAAATTTAATAATAATACAGTGAGATTAATAAATATAATAAATGAGATGAGATAATAATTAATAAATAATTGTAATTAGTAGTAAGGTTATACAAACTATGAGTAACAATATATAAAATAATATATTAGCCAAATAAATATAAATAATTTAATAATGATAATGTGATTAAGTGAATCATCTTGTAATCAAATTTGAGATATAATAATAAGGGTAATGTAATTAATAATTGATATGTAATTTGGATTATTTAAATTTAATATAGAGTACGATAGCAATTATTAATGTAATAATAATGAGATTAATAATTAATCCAACTCTATATCATAATTAATAAGAGCAATGGAGAAACAGAAATAATTAATAATAATAATTGAATAAAGGCTCAAAATAACTAAATAATAATTAATAAATAGGAAAAATAATGGAAACATAATAATAATAATAATTAATAATAATAATAATAATAATAATAAAAAACAATAAGAACAATAATAATAATTAATAAAATAATAATAATAAGTAATTAATAATAATACAAAAAAATCATTTCATAAAAATGATAAACATTCTAAATAATAATTTTTTGATAAATAATTAATTGGAGTTATTGGATATACGGCAAATTATAAACTCACTCCCCGACTTCCACAAAAATAAAGTAATTAATAATAGATAATTATAATAATAATAATAATAGTAGTAATATTAATATTAATAATAATATAATACAATCCATAATATATAAAATAATAAGGAATATTTCTCACCAGTATCAATAATAATAATAGTCTAATAATAATAATAATAATAATAATAATGACTTAAATGAGTCAAAGTAAATAGAGTAAAATTATTTGAAATAAATAAATAATAGAATAATAAATATAATATATATACAATATTAATTCTAATAATAAAATATATTAAATATTTACTTCTATGATTAGTAAAAAATAATCATGACAAATAATCAATAAGAGACATTTTATTACCCAAAATAAAATGCTATCAAATATTAAAATAATTATTACTATAATATATGATTATAATTACATTAAAACATAATATAAAAGTACTAATATAATTATTAACAATAACCTTAAATTAATAATAATAAAAATAAATATTTTTTATTGTACAGTAATAATATATTATTATAATTTAATATTTTAGAATAATTAACAATAAGAATAAAGAATATAATTAATAATAATAATAATTATATAATTAAAATAATTAATAATAAATAATTTTATTGCTATTAATGACTGAATGAACTTTGTTTATCTATCGATATATTTGTCAATAGCGTCATAGGCATAATCTCGATATATTTTAGATTACATCTTTATTATTATAAAAAATAAGTCAGATATGAAATTAGCTATTATTATATATAATACATATGTTTAAATACATCATCATCATATATTATTACTTGATAAAATATTATCATAAATTATTTATTTAAGAAATTATATATTAATATTAAAATATAATATCAATAATATGTTTTATATACTATAGAGAACATTTTCAAACTATTTTCGCATAGTTATGAGATTTAAATTATTTTTTTAGTGGGTCTATTTGAAATATTAATAGACATTATATTAGTAGAGATGTGTGTGTTGTGTGTGTGTATAGGTGGTTAATTTATAATATGGTGTGTGTGATCTTGAGTAGTGAATCAGTGAACAAAGTCCCCGATACGATTTATTAGGTAACTCAATAATAATAATACATAATAATAATTAATAATAATTAATAAAATATAATAAGAATAATAATAATAATAATATAATATAATAATAATAATAATAATAATAATATAATTAATAATAATAATCTGTAATTAGTATGAATTGAATTAATGTGTGTTATGTGTTTAAGTGCGTATCGTGATATTGTAGTGTGAGTGATGTATTTATTGTTAAGCGAGTTGATTGGAGTATGTGTAGTAGGTGTTGTAAATTAGTTTGAGATAATAATTAGTTGATGTGATGAGCGATGTGTACATACGATGATTTCTGTTATATCTTCTATATCCGCTAGCTTTAAGTGTGCTTTTATTAATAAGCTTAATTTTTTTTATGATTTAAATATACCTTCATATAATAGTATAAAGCATACTACCGAAATATAGTTTTTCTCTACAAATATCATTATCATTATTTTTAATGATGTAAATTGGTGCAGGTATGACTCTTTTGTATAAAACAGATTAAATAGTAATGTCTATTCTTTAAAAATAATATTAGCCATATTAGCGCACATGTGACTAACATTCTCTAATATGAAACTCAACTGCGTAAATGTAAGGAACATCTATCTCATTCACTAAACTAACTATATCATATATACGTTATGTTTTATATAGGTTATGGATACTCGTACTATATAAGTAAGTATAGGTTTAATGTATTACTATGTAAGTTATAAACTAGTGATATATAATAATTATAATCATAAATTTTAACGGCACTATCATCTCTTTATGAATAAGAGTGAAGTTATAGTAATTTATATAAATGTTTATAATAGTGAATATCAGTATAAATATACTTCCTCAGTAAATCCCTTAATTTAGCTAACCACTATAATACAGTGTTTTTTATTGAGTTATAGCGCATGCTATATATACATCTTATATATATATATATATATATCTAAATACAGTATTTAGTTATAGAATAGAATCTGAACAAACCTTTTTATATAGTAGTTAACTCATGTAGTCTCTGTATATATGTCCTTATAATTTATTATTTATTCACTATATACTCGATAAATTAATAATAATGCTATTATTAATAATATAATTTTATATAAAAAAGAAATAATAGGAAATATAAATAAAACTAATATTTAAATATTTATATAAATCTTATTTTATATAATGAGTTATATTTAGTTAAAAATATTATTAACATTATAATGTTCAGTATAATAATGCTCATTAATAACAAAATATATGATAGAATAAAAAATGAAAATTAATATAATAAATATATTTTTGTTACAAAATAATATATTCTCTCACTATTAGATCGCCAGAAAACACTATGTGTAGATAGATATTATATATCATGCTTACTAATGTACTTCCTCAACTCACATATATTTATGTTAGTTAGTACTTCCCTATCAAAGTGTATTGTAATAATCTACGTAGTATGACTACTAATACCATATCCAATAAGAATAACATTACCCTGAGAGAAGTTCCTAACAATATGTTAGCTTTATTTATTCTATCATTTATTTATTTAATTCTATATTTATCTTAATGTTTGAAAGTCAATGTGTTTTCCCCTTCATAAAATTTTCTTTTATATTATTAATTCTATATATTTATATACGCTCGAGTCCATATATATATATATACCTGATACAGGTATATATAGGGACAGCAGGGTAATAGTAGGTAGACGAAGTATTCACCTCACTATCTCACGTCGCGTCGCTGAGGCGTAAGGGATATACCCTATGACTCTTTTCAATCCTTTGCTATTATAATATCACTGAGAAGTAATACTCACTTTATAGTAAAAAATAAAATAAAATAATAATAAATAATAATAAATACTTCATATATATATATAATGGGCAACTCTATTCTACGCGATATTTGATTATTTAATTTTATATTCAGGAAAAATAAAAATCGATATAATCATATTGTTCGTTCTACGTAATTAATATACGGTTAAACTATACCCTTGAAAGGAGAGAGTTCCATTTTTAAATAATTTTTTAAATATTTTTTAATAGGGTATTTTTGATAAGCTTGTTTATCTATAATCACACTTATATTTAATTTTTTTCATTCTTTTTACACAAAAAAATTCACATTTGTTTTTAACTTTTTAGATTGTGTCAGATCTTTATCATTGTGTCAATCTGAGATATGTAGTTATGGAGGGGTCGATGTATAAATTATTGGGTGTACAGCATTTTTTAACACCAAGCATTACAATGCCATTTAAATTATTAAATTCTTTACTTAACGGAAAAATTAATATATTATAATCTTTGATTATTAAAATATATTTAATATATTTATACTTATTCATCTATTCGAATTTCAGACATTTATAATTAAAATTTAATATTGGATACTATATTTATATTATATATATATATATATATCATTATATATATTATATATTATATATATTATATATATATATATATATATATATAATATATATATATATATATATATAATATATAATTAATATTATTATATAATTAATTATATATAGTATATTATTAATATATATTCATATTATATTTATATAATAAATTATGAATTATCATAATTTATATAATAAAGCTAGCATTAGGTTATAAAGAGGTTCAAGCTAGAACAGGGAAATCAATATTTAGAGAGATTTTAATCTAGTATAGTTTACGTTCTGAGAGCGATATAGGTTAGGTTAGGTATAAGGCTGATATAGGTATTCTTCGTCTTTCTCTAAAGAGTCTTACAATGGAAATAGTTATAAATTAATGTGTTATACCGCCAGGATATAAATAATTAGGAAATTTAAAATTAAGTTGTTACGTTGAAATATTAGGAGATAGATAAGATTGTGGTATAGCTAAAGTTTAGGTATTATAGAAATTAATGGGGCAACCTAAATAGAAGGTGAATTACTTCGTAATAAATTATTGATAATAAATATATTAAAATTTTTCATGTAGTCGAGCATATATATTTATATAAAAGTGTTGAATAGGTTTATTTAGAATATTAAATAGATTTTCTGTAGAAAGGAAAAAAGATTCTAATAATTTGATTAAATTTTATACTCTCCATCCTTTTGCATTGAATCCACAAAAGTTTATCAGCCGTGTAGCTCCAGATTAATTGTGGTTCAAAATTCTCGCTATGTGCAAGATGTCCTATAATCACTCTCGTAAAAGCTAAAATGTTGATTGTACGTGAGCGTCTTCTGATTTTTTGAAGTCTTCTTTACTCCATACATCAAACAAAATATTTACTTTCACTTATGCTCACTGAGTATGTGCCCCTCACGGTCTCTCTCTCCCCTTTTTCATTCTACTACACAATACGACAGGATAGATTTTACTCTATGATACATCATCACTCTTCGCACTTTATAAGAAAAAAATTAAAATTCACATATATCAATCGCACACATTTTGTTTGGATAAAATTCAGTAAGAAGTAAAAACAGGCTATCACGTATAATCCTATTTCCCCCTCTGCTTTTTTCAGTTAGGCACACTCTCACACAGGATTGCACTAATTCGTACTCTTCTATGAGTTAGTCACTCTGCAACCATAGTGATAAGTACATGCTCCTATCTCACCATTCAAGATTCATCGTTCAATATGAAATAAATTAATAACTCGTGATTGTGAGCGTCTTTATCTAATAAGTACTTTTAAACAGTAACCTCTGTTTTTTCAAATTCACCTACAGTAATGCTGCGACACGTATGTTTTTTATTTGATCAGTTTTCCAGAATACTTATCACAAATTTTGTCAATAATGAATACTCACTAAATTTGAAAGGACTGGGGGCGTTTACAAAATTCCTTGTGGGTTTTGTAATAAATTCATATTTTGGCGAAACGTTAAAGACCCTGAAGGTTTTCCGATATTAGTGAACAACATTAAGGGTGGAGGTTAAGAAGAGAAGATGACTCCAAAAATGCCATTGTTGACATCTGGCGGAAAATCACCACGCCATGTAATTGGGAAAGAGCAAACTTTTAGCAAGAAGCGAACTACATAGGGATAAAAATAGTTAAATTGAATTCGTAGAAACTTTTTCATTTTCTAGACTAAATCGTAATGTTAATATTTCCCCGGTGAGGCATTTCTTTAAGTTATATTCATTACGTTACTTTTTTTTACAATAAACAAGAAATTAGGAGGTGTAAATAAATATGAATATATAGTTGTCTCATAAACTTTTTTCTAATTTTCTTTCGGGTCATTCTACTTCGACAATTATTCCTTTTAATTTATTAATAGCGACTTTCCCTCTGTGTTGACTCTTATTCCCTCATACAACAACCATATCTTTAATTATTATTATTTTGTATAAAATTTAATTTTATTTCCATTGTTAAGTTCTGAAGAGCGAAGGACATTGTACTTGTAGTCTCGAAACTAAACTACCTGGTTTTATTTTAATATTGTACTAGGCATTTTCCTCGCGAGACTGTTAAGTTCTTCTTAAAGAGCTGGGTTTTAAATGTTCTTTATTCAGGGTTCTCAGTGGCCTCTTGCTAGATTAGTTTATTAAAAAGCCTCTCTAAAAGATTGGGCCTCATTCCCTCCCCACCATCTCTACATTTTTACATTACGCTTGAGGGCTATGATTGATCGGTACTACCTCCGATTTAGGTGATGGGTTTGATCCCTATGGTGATATACTACGTCCATACGGAATTTCCGGCTTATCTGATGGTAGTTAAATCTATTCATCTTTATAGTTAATTTAAATCAACTACTTCACGCATCTGAGAGGTTTACTATATACCGCTCACTGCATAAGCCTTCTCCTTTGAATGAAAGGTAGTTTAGTATTGTCTAGGAATTTCTGAGTAGACTAGTGTTCCTCTCAATCGCTATAAGCTCTCCTATGAGTAGGTGGTTAAGGTATCTTAAGGTAATATATTTCACTGGTGAGATGGTCTTACCGGCTCAACGCAGCTCTCCTTATAGAGAAGTGGAGGTATCTAGTGGATTATTCTGTAATAGAGATCATTTATGCTTTTGTCAATAGCGCAACGTCTCCTTAGAGAAGGTGGAGTCTAGGGATTTTCTGAGATACGTGGAGTGTTGCTGCTCACAGCTGCTCTCCTTGGAGATAATCAGTGGGTGGATGGTCTAGGGATTTCTGGGTGAGGTTTCCTCTCACGCCAGCTTCTCCTTGAGAAGGTGCGAGTCTAGGGATTTGTTGCGTGGTGAGAGTGGGATTCCGCTATATACCTCGCCTGCACGCGTAGCTCTCCTGTGTAGAAATGTGAGTTGTGTAAG
>JABUQX010103449.1:0-24851 GCA_015478945.1 Trachelipus rathkii
GTTAAATAGGGAAGCTCTAGGCGGTGTTAGTGATATATAGTGTTGGTGGTAGGCTTCTAATGGAATCAAAAGAATGTATGACGATAGTGAGGCGGTGTAAGAATAATGGTGTCAAAAGTGATGGTTTAATATTAATAGCGAGTGAGGCAGGGTTGTGTTATGTCTCCTTGGTTATTCCAATTTGGTATATGGATGGGTTATGAAAAGAATTGAAGGTGGGCGTGACAGGGAATGGTGTTAGAATGATGGGAGAATGGAGATGAGTGGATGGTGCCCTACCTATCTATATGCGGATGATTTGGTTTTGTTGTGGCGAATTTGAAGAAGTTTGAGAGAATTGGTAGAGAGATTTGGCACAGTGTGTAAAGAGGGGTTTGAATAAGTAAACGTAGATAAGAGTAAGGTTTATGGTTGTGAGTGAGGACAGTCCTCAGTATGAAATGTTAGATGGTGAGGCAGCTAGAAACAAGTGTCTGAGTTTAAATATTTAAGGTATAATATGTTGAAATGGCAGGAAGGTGGCTGTGCAATAAAATCGTTTGTTGAATGTATAGGGACTAAGTCTTTAAGTGCGCTAGGGTCTTGCGTATGTTGTTTACCTGTGTTATTGTATGTAGTGGAGACTATGTCTGGGCAATAAAAGTATAAGACTCTAAAGTTCAATTGTGTCAGAATGGACAATCTTGGGGGCATGCTAGGTGTGAGAAGACATTGAGTCAAAATGAGAGAGATGAACATGATTTAAAATAGGTTCATCTGTGGTGCTGAAGAAGCAGGCGGGGGAGAGAGGCTTGTGCAGATCCAAGCGCGGCGAGCGCCGCGCGCATTAGAAAAATATAGATTGCATGATTTGGTCACTGCTGGAGGTATTTTTGATAGTCGGTTTTTTAAAGCGATGTAGTAGTGGCGAGGTTATAACTTGAGAAGAAACCGAAAACACAGGCACAACAAGAGGATCGCAAGAAAACGTGGATTGAGTCCAGTAAAACGAATGTCTGAAGGACGAAATGTGAGTTTGGCAGAGGCGAAATAAAGGTGCATGAATAGGAAGATGATGGCGGGGTGTTGTGAGGGAGTATGGTTGTGGTCCCACCTGGAAAAGCCACGTTAACTGACGGATTTACCATAGTGACGATGGTCCGTCGCAGTCCCGTGAAGCTATAGGGTGGATTTTCTGACTGTGACGAGTCTTTACTAAGTAATGGTACACAGAGGGGGCGGTAAGGCTGGACTTTCTTTTCGACTTTTTGTCATATTCTTCTACTGCTTTTCTTTTCCGATGCTTCTTTTACGCACCTTACCACCAGTCTTGGGGAGAAAAAGGTAGATGAAGAATTTATATATACGGTATATATATATATAGCTATTATATATATATATATATATATATATTATATTATATATATATATATATATAAATATATATATTAGTATATATATATATAGTATATATAATTTATATATATATATATATATATATATATAATATACAGTATATATATATATATATTATATATATATATATATATATATATAATATATATATTAATAATATATATATATTATATGGTGTATATAATATATTAATATATATATATATATATATATTATTATATAATAATATATAATAATCATAATAATAATAATAATAAATAATAATAATAATATAATATAATAATAATAATAATATAATAATACTAATAACAGATCAATGTGAAATGTAATTAATTATATGCCCTAGAGCACAAATAAAACTTTACTAAGTAATAACAAATTACTTTAATATACTTGCATACCTCTTTTAACATATTGTATTTACTGTATTTTAATGCTAAATACCCTAAAAGACTTGATATATATGACAAAAAGTAATTTTAAAAAAGCAAAAAAAAAACAAAATTTTGGCCTTTGTCTTTTTTTTTAAACAAAAAACGTGTTTTTTTTTTTAAAAAAAACGAACGGGGTTTTTTTTTTAATCCCAAACCCTATATATATATAGTATAATATATATATATATATATATATATATATATTATATTACGTAATATATATATATATATATATATATATATATATATAATATCTATATATATAGTTATATATAATAATATATGGTAAAGCTGTAGACAGCGACCACACATTTTTGAGACCAAATTTTCTAAGGTTCAAAAAAAATTTCTAAGTTTAAGAAAAGTTAAGTTAAGTAAGTTTTTTAAGAAAATTCTTTAGTGGCAAGCTTCTGGAATTATGCAAGGAAGCTTGCCAATAAACAATTTTTATTAAAAACCTAACTTAACTTACTTTTCTGAACTTATACGAATTTTTTGAAATTAGAAAATTTTTGTCTCAAAATGTGTGGGTCGTGTCTACAGTTTTGTACCTAATATATATATATATTATATATATAATATTATATAATTATATAATATATATATATATAATATCATATATATATTATATATATATATATATATATATATATATATATATATATACTATAGCGTCGGGCGGGGTGACCAGGTCCGGCTCTTTAGGAGGGGTGATTCGGTCCCACTCTAAATAATAATAAAAATAATAAAACAATAAATAAATTTTATATCGATCATTTTATAGCCACGCGGTAGTACTACAAGTTTTATTTAGATCATATTAATTCTAGAAAGTTTTTATATTTTAAAAAATGTTAGAAATTAGGGTACAAAAATGTCTTCAATAGAAATTCACTTTTGAAAAATGAATTTTTTTTTTAACTTCGTTATAAAATGAAAAATTGTGGATCCGATTTTATTATTTTTTCAGTGATACACTCGAGTATGTTAGCTTTAAATGGCAAAGTAAATTTTTGATCCCAAGCAGTATTAGTGGCAAAAAACGGGGCCTAACTTGTCCGATTCACCCCGCCGTAAACATTGATGGAGGGGTGGCTCGGACCACCCATTTTTTTTCGTATTTTACGTATTATATTGACATTTTTATTACGTATAATTAATTTAATGTATAAAAGTTACTTATAATTAAGTGAAAATTTTTTAAAAAATGAATTTAATAAAAAACGAGTTCAAAAAAGTGTCAGTAAAAATTTTTGGGCGGAGAGGGGTGAATCGGACTACCTTATTTTTCTTCGTATTTATTTATTCATTATTGACATTTTATTACTTATTAACGAATTTTAATATGATAATATAATTAATTATATTTAAGTAAAAATTAAAATATAAAATTGAAATTATACCTAAAAGACGATTTAAACAGATGTCCGAGTCACCCCTAAATGGTGGTCCGCTTCACCCCTCCATGGTCGGGGTGACTTATTCAAACTTAAATAAAACTTTTATTATTAAATTACATATTATTTTTTTGTGTGCTTATGCCCGACTATAGGGCCCGTGATTTAAAAAAAAAAAAATTCCCAAAAAGTGCATTAGGGGAGAGTCGGGAGATCAAGTTATACCGCTAACAAGTGGTCCAAGTCACCCCGCCCGAAGCTATATATTAATAATTTTAGAATTTATTTAAACTTCATAGGAATACTTATCATCCTATCTTAACCCAAAACATGGGAAGCATCTATCAGAGGATATAGTGCAAACTGTTTTGTTCATTTTACAATGATGATGACATCAGCCGGGCAATGACAATGGTGTAAAGTTGTAATAACAGTAGTCAGAAATCAGATGGGATATAAAAAGAAAATTCAAAAAAGGATTATATTATGCAACTTAAAAGAGGTCCACAGACTATTCAAAGAAAGGTTTCCCCTTAAATTTGGGGAGTTGAGGCCAAAACAAAGTGTACTAGCTGGTCAAAGCGGCACTTAATGCTTATGTTTGTGTACAATTCACAAAATGTCAAGTTGAATGTTAGAAGTACATTTCACCAAAATGTCAAGGTGATGTTAGGAAATAGCAAGCTAGGAGTGCTAAGAAATGGCGAATTAAAAACCTATAAACATTGTCTTTATAAAAATACTTTATTGTAATTAGGGTTGGGATTAAAAAAAAACCGTTCGTTTTT
Organism: Trachelipus rathkii; assembly: GCA_015478945.1. NCBI lineage: Eukaryota > Metazoa > Arthropoda > Malacostraca > Isopoda > Trachelipodidae > Trachelipus > Trachelipus rathkii. The sequence goes on from JABUQX010103449.1 coordinate 4,015, forward strand.
TTTAAAAAAAAACACGTTTTTTTTTAAAAAAAGACCAAAGGCCAAAATTTTTTGTTTTTTTTTGTGTTTTTTTTTTAAATTACTTTTTTTTCATATATATCAGTCCTTTTTAGGGTATTTAGCATTAAAATACAGTAAATACAATATGTTAAAAGAGGTATGCAATATATAAAGTAGATTTTATTACTTAGTAAAGTTTTATTTGTGCTCTAGGGCATATAATTATTACATTTCACATGATCTGATTATTATTATTATTATTATTTTATATATATATATATATATATATTATTTTTATTATTTTAATTATATATATATATATAATATATATATATATATATATATATATATATGATATATATATATATATATATATATATATATATATATATATATATTATATATATATATATATTATATACTATATAAATTCTTCTTCTAACCTTTTTCTCCCAAGAACTGGTGTAATGGTGCGTAAGAAGCACGGAAAGAAAAGCAGTAGAAGAATAATGACAAAAGTCGAAAAGAAAGTCCAGCCTTCCCTCCCCCTCTGTACCATTACTTAGTAAGGAACTCGTCACAGTCAGAAAATCCACGCTCAATAGCTTCACGGGACTGCGACGAGCCCTCACTATGGTAATCGTCAGTGTAAAGTGTTCATCCTTGGCCGAAAAGGGTGGGCCAACAACCATACCCTCAACAAAACCCCGCCATTTTCTCCTATTATGCACCTTTATTCTCGCCTCTGCCCAAACTCACATTTTTGTCCTTCAGACATTCGTTTACTGACGTCAATCCATTTTTCTTCGATCTCCTTCCAGCCGGTCGGTTTCCAACACCTCCCCACTATACGTCCGCTTAAAAACCCGACTATCATTCATCTTTCCACATGACCAAACCATATCAACATAATTTCTTTATTCTCTCATTTACGCTTTCTCAACACCACACAACTCCTAATATGTTTCATTCCTATTTTATCAATTCTTCTCACACTAGCACATCACGCCTAAAGATTGTCCATCTGAAACATTGAACCTCTTGATCTATACTTCTTATTCCAGACCCATAGTCTCACTACTAATACAATAACACAGGTACAACATACCCTCATGTATAAGACCCTAGCACTCAAAAGACTTAGTCCCTATACATTCACCAAAGCGGATTTTTATTGCACCAGCCACCTTCCTGGCAATCCAACATATACCTTATATTTAAACTAGACACTTGTTCTAGCTGCTCACCATCTAACATAACTTCACACTGAGGAACTGTTCTCACTCACAATCATAACCTTACTCTTATCTACGTTTACTTTCAAACCTCCTCTTACACACCGTGCAATCTCCTCTAACCACTTTCTCTCAAACTTTTCAATTCGCCACACCAAACCAAAATCATCCGCATACTAATAGGTAGGGCACCCTCCACTCATCTCCATTCTCCATCACTCTAACACCAATTTCCTGTCACGCCCACCTTCAATTCTTCAATAACCCCATACATATACAAATTGAATTAAACCAAGGAGACATAACACAACCTGTCTCACTCCGCTATTTAATATTAACCTCTGAAACTTTTACACCATTTTATTCTTACACATTTATTGCCCGACTCACTATCGTCAAACATTCTTTTGATTCCATTCAGTATAGCTTTATCACCAACACTATATATCACTTAACACGCTGCCATAGAGCTTCCCTATTAACCCTATCAATACCCCTGTTGCAAATCCATAAAATCTTAATACAATTTTATTCTTCTTCTCCTTCAAGTTTCTCTATCATTTGCTTCAATGTAAAGATCTGATCCACACATCCCTTACTATCCTAAACGCACCTGTTCTTCACCAATCAGTCCTTTCAGTCACTAGAGTTAGACCAGCGGCACTCTTTCGACCAAAAACGCAACAGATTTCTTCCCTATAACACTCATAAAACTAATTCCCCTATAATCTCTACCAGTTCCCCTTTATCTCCTTTACCCTTATATACGGGTACTATTACTGCTCATCCTTCATCCCTCGGACTATACCCTCCATAAACCTTTTATTACACAACTTCAAGATCCAATCAATCAGAAACTTGCCTCCGTTCTTGATCATTTCACCAGTAATTTCATTTTTACCTGCAGATTTAGCATTTTTCAATTATCTCGCTCTACCCATTCCTCTTTTTTGGCTAATAACCTCAATCCCCAAAAATACCTATTCCTTTTGACCATCAAACCCACACACACTCAATAAGTCACTATCACTCTTCAATTATGCCAATATTATAGCAGATTTTTTCAAGTAGTTCTTTCCACACTCCCTCACATCTATTTTCATCAGTTACAAAAACACCATCCCTATTCATTATTCTGAGCAGGTTCCCCTTTTATGTCCCCATTCATCCTCTTTCCAAACTGTTTATTTACCTCTTCTTTTCTCTTACGTACGCATCTTTTAAGCATTTCTTTTTTCCTCCTTATATAATTCCAAGCCTATTTCTTTTGAAACTTCATCATTTGCTTTTAGTACAATCAACCACGCTTTTTTTTTACTTTTAACCGCTTGCATCACCTCTTCATTCCACCACTCACTGTTCGCATTTTTACTTCCTACTTTAGCACACCCACATACTTCTTTTGCACTGCTAACAATCTTCCAGATTTATTTAGTTTCAGCTTGTTCACATTCAACTGATTTACTTGCGAGCGCTCGTTACATACTTATCCTTATTACTTTGTTCACTAAACTTCTCACTCTTAATTTTACCCTCTTCCCTCCGTATCCCTTCTCTCCATCCAAGTCCCCACAACTTAATTTTACATAGAACAACAAATGATCTGATAATCCATTTCTAAACACCTCACTGATTTAAACATCCAACTATACTTCAACTCTCCTTCTTCACCAACACAAAATCAATCATACTTTTCACTTCGAACCATCTCTACCTACACCAACTCTAGTATACTTATGGATACTCTTGTGTTTAAAGAAAGTATTATTACACACACACCCTCTCTCCTCACAGAAAATCAATCAATCACTTTCCTACCATTCATTTTTTCCCTCAACCGGCCAACAACCTGTTATACTATCCTTTTTTGATCAATAGCTATATATATATATATATTATATCATATATATATATATATATAATTATATATTATTATATATATATATATAAAATATAATATTATATAATATATATATATATATATATATACTATATAAAATCCGTATTAATAGTCAATATTTAGGCCTAGAAGGGGTATTGGTAATACTGTATAATTTAAAACATCTTTAATATACATAAAAAGAGGTAATTTTAAAAAAAAACAAAAAAAAACATTTTGTTTTAAAAAAAAACCGTTTTTTTTTGCAAAAAAAAACCAAATTAAAAAAAACCGTTTTTTTCACAACCCTAGCTGTACAATCCACCCTCAATAGCTTGCAATCTTGGTAACTGTATGATTTGTCCTGGTGAAGGTGCAATAAGACAATTCTAGAAAAGATGCTTGAAAACAATGAGCTATTGAAAAGGTAATGTTCCTCCAATGGATTCCTGTTGATCGCTGCAACTTAGAGACCATTGAAAAATCATCATCAGAATTTATAGACATTGTGTAATAAGTCATGTTTCCTGCGGCATGATTTCATTGCTAAACAACAATCATCATTCATGAACAGCATAAAGGAAAACCTTCAAGAATCTGAATTTGCAGTTAACTTGGATTTTTCAGAGAACTATTCCATAGTTATACAAGATGAAGCCCAGACTTTCGACTGGTCTAACGATCAAGTCACTATACATCCTTTTGTAATATGGCTACTTTAAAGGAGAAGAAAAAAAAACAAACACCTAAATTGTCATAATTTCTGATTGTTTACAACATAACACTGTAGCTGTGTACACCTTTCAAAAAAAGCTTAACTTTCTGACAACAAAATTCCAAAAGGTACCAAAAAAGATTTTTTATTATTCTGATGGATCTGCTGCACAATATAAAAACAAAAAGAATTTCTCCAACTTGTGTTTCCATGAGGAGGGTTTCAATGTTGAAGCTGAATGGCATTTTTCAGCCACAGCACATGATAAAGGACCTTGTGATGGACTTGTGGTGCAGTGAAAAGATTCATAGTATGAGCTAGTTTACAACAGCCTTATGAGCATCAAATATTGACACCTACTAAACTCTTTCAGTGGGTAGTTGAATATATATCATCAGTAAACTTTGCATATTCAACTCAAGAAGAGTATTTGCAATGAGAATCCTTCTTGTGTGATCGTTTTAGGCAAGCATTAACTATTCATGGTACAATTTCATGCTTTCCTACCAGTGAATTAAGCACATCATAGACACATGTCAAATTGTTTTCAGAGGCTACAGAATATTACACTAAAATTGTGACACTGTCACCGCAAAAATTTCACATAGATGATATATTTGGATACATAACCGTAGTGTACAATAACAAGTGGTGGTTAGCTTATGTTCTGGAGAAAAATCAAGAACTTGGCGAAATTTATGTAACATTTCTTGAACCATCTGGTCCTTCTCTTTGATTTGCTTATTCACGAAAACCTGATGTATTAGGGGTACCTATCATAGATGTCCTGTGTAAAGTGAATCCTACAACCCCAACTGGAAGGTTTTATGTGCTTTCAAAAGATGACCTTTCTAAAACGGTGTAAGGGAGGGTGGCATGCATTAAAAACCCAAAGGGAAAATCTAATGCGCTCCGAACGAAATAAGAAATACCCGGTTAGACAAATAAAAAAAAGAGAAACCAGACAAAATAAAAAAAAGAGAAACCCCCTTAAACATTCATACCCTAAATTTAAGAAGAAAACTAAGACTAAAATCTGTTACTAAACCCGTGGCTATAATCTACGACTAAGAGGGACTATCAGATTGAAAAATGATGTTATAATATTAATTAGATGGACTGAGAACCTATTAACTGTTCCTACAGTAAGAGTGGTTAGTTGACTATTTGGATTAGTCCTATATTCTACCACCACCCTGATTAGAGCTAGCTTTACCTAACGACTACCGAGCTTTCTTACCGAGAATTTATAAACCAAAGTCCAGTATTCCACATATATTTGGCAATTCAATCTTGAATTCTTTCAAAAGACCAATTTAAATATTTACTAATCAGCTTATGGTGAATGAAATAGATGATTCCTTTTTATTATATTTATTATTCCTTATCTCTTAAGGAGGGAACTAAATGTGTAAACGAAATTGAATAGAACTCGTAGAAACAGTACGCATATATTTACAAATTGATCATAAAGATCCTGTAATTCAGTACAATAGAAACTTCCGTTGTATTACAATCGGAAGTTACTAGAAATTAAAGTTATCCATAAATTCGGAAAGACGTTTCAGCTTTGAGGTTAGTTTACTCGTTATATGGAACAACTAGTGTGGTTAGGTGTGTTATGCTATGGATGCACTAAAAGATCAATACCCAACTTGTAGATATCTGGTTTGGACGGTTGGAATTTCACGTTGGTATTGAATTCAAGCGATTGTCATTACTTGATTGGACGATTGAAGAAGGAGCAGTTAAGCTTTAATTGGATTTAAATGAAGCCAAGGATTGGCGATAAGCAAATAAGCACAGGATTGCTATTAACAACAGGTTTGCAGGTAAGCAATTAAACAACAAATTGCAAGTAAGCACCAGGAATGGCGATAGGCAATTAAGCCAGGAATGGCACTTAAGCCCCAGGAATGGCAATTAAGCCCCAGGAATGGCAATTAAGCCCCAGGAATGGCAATTAAGCCCCAGGAATGGCAATTAAGCCCCAGGAATGGCACCTGTTGAAATGATAGAAAGAAAAATACATTATACTCCAAAAATCATCAGTTACTCAATACCTAAGATATGAAAAGGTAAATAACATGATTGTTGTGCATAATTATTAATTATCATGAAAAGCCTACCCTTAGAGATGGAAATCCCTCAATTAGGGTGACGTTTCTTATGGGAAATATTCTGTTTCTGAAGATACAACAATCTGAGAAGAGAAGAACAAAATCTCATTTATACCTTGACATTCATTGTAAATGGAGTTATCACACACCTATAAAGGAAAAAGCATTAGAAATCTAATATTGAATGTTCATTAAATCTTACTTGTTCCAGGTGTATGATTGTCTTGAATGATATGATGCAATTCAACAGCTTTGCACAGGAGCACAGAAATGATGTAATTTTGTGCTATTAAATTTTAACAACCTGTTGAGTGCCTAACTACTTTTATGTTTAAGAGCCTAAAGAAATCATAATTAGCAGGAGATGGGAAAGATCAATTATTAGATGCATCATTTAAAATAAAGAAAACAATTAAAAAACCACACATTCTTGATATACGTCATTGCATGTTTTATATGTATAAATATATATACTATTTTTGGGAAGAGCTGGAGACACTGGACAGCGCCCCCAACATCCCCCCACACTAAAATTACGCCCCACCCTCAGTTCGTTTGTAAGAAGTACAAATGGGGTAGAAAAATCTAACGAATCTGAAGAATCTGGTGAATGGAGACGAATTAGTGTTTCAGATGACGATAAAATCATCAAGAATGGGACAGAATTACCTAACCAAAAGAAAATAACCACAACCAATATAAACGAAAATAGCAACAAAACTAGTTGAACCGATGAGAACGTGACTGCAACAGTAGCTTCTCTTCGTCGATAGCGTCCTGTATGCCACGAAGGATTGAACTTTGTTGCGAAGCATACAAAGCCCCATAGTTGACCTTATCCAAAATCTTCCGTACTTCTGTTCTTAGGAATGCAGCTTGCTGGTGATCAACCGGAATTGATGATGGAGGATACCATGAATTCACAGTTACTGGATTGTTAAAAGGATTTTGTTCCAATACTGAAGATGAAGAACCAGGTATGTGTGTTGGAGGAACTACAGATAGTGAAGGTAAAGTTGCAAATGACGCTTCACCTAGTCGTCTCTCCATATCTGTCAATGTTTGAGAAGTAGAAGGATATACTGTGACAATATGCTCTCGAAGAATACGTTCCCTTTCTTCGCTTCTTGAAGGGGCAGAGAGCCTCCTATGATCAAAGGTTCTTTGTGGTCGATCCGTTTGTCTGGGTCGAGTACTGGAAAAGAAAGTCCGATATTTGCGGAAGAATTGTCTAAGATACAATTTAGTTGCGTGCAAACCATCAGAGAGCAAAGGAGAATCCAAGAAAGTTGTTTTCTTTTTAAGATACTTGCCGTGAGGTGTAGTTCTATACTCCTTGCTGCGTTTATGGGTACCGTAATGGTAATCAAATACTTCGCTCCCACGAAAAGTGGTCTTATCGATCCACCTGTAGCGTGAATAAGCCAAGTCCTCGAATTTTAGGAAGGAATTGATAGAGTGTTCTCGCATCATCTGAGGTGACAAGGTTTCATCATCCTTCAGATGATCACCGAAGGCGGGTCCCCATGCTTTTATTATGCGTTTTTGGTTGAAAGCATACATATCCTTGATTGGAGGAATGAGGAGATACACTCATACCCTAGGGTTCTTTTCTCTAGCACATTTAGTGATCTGTTCCATTATCCCTGGGACGTGTTCTACTGAAAAATCAGTAATCGGTGCAAGGACTGTAACGTGAAGGCTTCCATTGGAGATTTTTGTCTTTTTCCAGGCAATGGGAGTTAGAGCCCATATTAAAAGAAAATCTACATCAGCCGTCATATGTTTTTTGACGCGGTCAAGACACTCAGTGATGGTACGTCCGGACCCAAAGTCAACTTTTACACGGATATCAAATTCTTCTCTAAGTGAGTTCTTCTCGCGGCGGAGTTGATCCAGCTCGCTCGTGCCAATGGCTAGAAGAGTCTTCATAACTGTAGGGAAGAGAAGAATTTGCATTTTCTATTACTGCATCCGTGTATTATGTTTTTAAACAAAAAGGAACTTGTCCCATATAATATATACATTTATTTTATCTTTTTAGATATATTTTCAATATTTTATTTTTTTCTTTATTAATTTCTTTATATATATATTTAATTCAGATAAGCAATAAATTGAGTAATTGAACAGAATAATAAACATTCTAGTGAACATTTCAAATACTAAAGTTTTAAATTTAACTATTTTACATTATTTAATTATTATTTAATTTCATTAATTCCTTTATTTTACATTTTTATTATTTAATTTCATTAATTATTTATTGTAATTGAAATTTTTCTAAATTAATTTTAAGCTTTATTATTAAATTTCACATACAAAACATGGTGTGTTTGGTGTTTTTCTAGGAAGGAAAAGTGTCAATATTTCAATAAAGAACATGGAGTTGCTGGTCAATCATAGAAATAAGTTTGCTGCAAATGGCAAATCATTAACTCTGTTCTCAGATCATTATAACGTTGTTAGTAAATGAATGGATGTGTACCTAACAGGGTGTTTAGTCGGAACAGTCCGATAATGCTTTATTCTTGATATGTTAAGAAATATCATAAAATAATAATAGAAACCAACAACTCTGCTCTTAGATAGAAGTTAATTGAGAATTATAAGATGATAAAGAACCTAGTTTATATATGTTGTTTGCATCCTAGTGTAGATGAATAGTGAAATGAGGTGAATGCTTGTTCGTAATTTCATCGCTCGAGTGAGCTGAGGTGAATGCTTGTTTGTAATTTCATCGCTTGAGTGAGCTAAACACAACCCACACCACACAAGGTCAATCAACTATCACTCAGAATACCCACACGCACAATCACATTTTCTCCACCGTCATACACTCAATAAGTTAAAACACCAACAAAACCAAAACAGTAAATGACAAAACAACTACTACACAACAATGAACATGAACATTGAGATATGTTGAATCTATCTTTCACTTATGCCATGATATAATGATGCTATGACGTGTTCTCTTCATTGTTTTACTTACGGCGAACATATTCTAAAGGAGTTTCCATAACATTCGGTATATCTTCGACTGGTCCCATACCACGGGTAAACGGCCGACGTGGGAAGTTGAATCTTTCCAGATCTTCTCTATCTATGTGAACCATTTGTAAATCACTATTGTCCAATTGGATGTTGGTAGGATCGCCAAGAACCTCACCAACTACTGTATATGGAGCTGGTGGTGTTGCAGATACAGACAGAGAAGTCCCTTGAAGAACTGGTGACGAATTCGGTAGGCCGAAATGGAAACCCGAGAAATCAGTCCGATTTGCATCCTCTGTAGCACCATCGCTACTAAAATGGAATGATGAAATAGGAGGAACGCTAACACAGGATTCATCAAAAACCGCCGAGGGATTAGGTCGGTCCTTGAAATATTGATTCAGGAAAGACGATCCTTCAATGTCCACAGTATGGAAAGATAGTCGATCCGGATTTGGAAAAGCTGATGGCAAATGTGAAAAGAAAGTCGGTGAAAAACTTGCGTGACCAGGAGACATGAGAACAGAAGGCACCTGGAATTGTGGGGGGTACTCATGCGTGTAAAAGTCATGGTAGTCCACCAATAAAGATTCTGTAGGTGTCGTTGGAATACTCGTAGAATATGGTATTGCATCAGGTATACGACGTTCTGAAGATGGAGGTGCCGAAGAGGAGGTTGGCATCAGAACCGAGTTTTCGGAAACATCATCCCTTTCCATGGGAGGTTCCCTAAAGGTGACTCTAGACGACAACCGTGGGGGTGAACACACTGTTGGTGAAAGTATCGGACTTCCTTTAAAAGGCGATGTTGATTGGAGAACAATTACATTTAATTGTTCGACCTGTTCCCCCAAATCTGGGAAATTCGAAAACACCTCCATGGGAATAGGATTTGTAGGAAGGAATCCTTCAAAATCATCCTCATATTCTTCCTCATCTAGCGAATCAAACATCTCTTCAACTTCCTCCTCCAATACTGCTATTCTGTTTTCGTTGGAGATACAGATGGAATCCTCTGCCTCTTCCTCGTCGTCTTCATCCGCAAAGAACTTCTCACGTGCTTCCGGATTACGGGACAGATACTTGCGAAGGTATGTTGGAATGTCAATCCACCCCCGCAAATGTGAGAAATGGACTTTTTGGGACCGGTTGGTTGGGTCATTCGCACGTCTAATAAGGTAAGTAACCCTGTTATCATTTACGTCTGCGACAATGTAAGGGCCTTCCCACCAATTTTTAAACTTCTGTATGGTGCTATGTCCGGAACGAATCACTTTTTTAGCCACCTTCTGTCCCACCCGGAAGGGTCGAAAATTTGCACTTCCTTCCCTCCAATACTGCGGAAAGCTGTGACATGCCGAGAGCACTATGGGAAGTGTTGTTATATATAAGAACTGACGCAGAGAGTTCCTCATCCCAACTAATAGGATGTTCTAGGACCAAACATTTAATAATCTGGATCAGGCTTCTATTAAAACGTTCGCAAACACCATTACTGGCCGGGTGGAGCGGCGAAGTACGAATGTGTTTGATATTATGTTCTAGGAGGACACTTTGAAAAATCTGTGACGTGAACTCGGTTCCATTATCTGTAAGAATTCGGTTTGGAACCTTTGGGAGAAATGGAAGTATCTGATGTTTTAATTTTTTGGAAACCGTAGAACTAGATTTATTGGACAATGGAACCACAGCGACCCACTTGGAGAAGTGGTCTATGAGGACCATGCAATATTTGTTGCCAGAACTTGTCTGTGGGAACTGCAACAAGTCCATCGCACATAGGTCAAAAGGGTATTCAGCCAATATCTTCAACATAGGTGGAGTCATTATTGAAGAAAAGGTTTTCTGTCTCTGACAAATCGGACAACAACGTACAATGTCAGAAACTACCTGGTTCACCCTCGGATTCCAGAACTGTTTATAAATCAGTTGGAGGAGTTTGTTGCGACCTATGTGAGCACAAGAAAAGTGTAACTCTAATACAATGTACACAAGGAAATCAAGAGAGATGACATACTGCCTTTCTCCCGACTTCAACTTGTGAAATAACATTCCATTCTACATTACCAGCTGAGAACGATACTGTCTATATGCTCTATCAATTCTAAGCCAACTTTGCTTATCATCATTTCTCTGGAATGATCTGATAATCAGTCTTATATTCTTATCTTTGGCTTGGTCGTCCATAATGTCAATCTCGTTGATATTTGCATTAGTTATTATATCATTACTCATCACTCTTACTGTACATACTTGTGGATATGTTTGGAAACTTCTGGGGTTAATTCCCACTGCTACCACCTTTAGTTCATTATCTACTCGACGAACCAATTCCTTCTTGGCGAGATCCGGCATGAGTTCATTATCTCGAAGCGAGTAAGTACCCATAATTAGTGCATGTTTCATATGTTCTGAGGGCACTATGAAGAATTCAGTAGGTTGGGTTATATAACCACATTGAAATTTCAGCTTACGGTTCACAAACTGTTCAATTACTATTCTATCGCTGCTGCCAAACCCACTGATAGCGCCCACTCCTACTTCTATTGAAGGCAAGGGTTCTACTGGTTTCATCAAACTTGCAATAACTGCAGCACTCACCAAACTAACACCTGCCCCACTGTCGATTAAACATTCATAAATGTGGGGACTGTGATCCTCAAGTGCAACGCAGACAATGAGTGGATCTACATCGGCCTGACATAAATTTATGTCAACCACCATCTCATTTGAAAAATTATCCAGGCACCCACCCAATTTGACATGATAAATACCATCAGTGCTGATTCCTGAAATGAACTCATGCTTTTCTTGGTTTCCTTGATGTACCTGCCTACTACTACTACTATCTACTACATTTTCTGCTATAGAACAACGACTACTACTACTACTATCGACTATTTCCTTTTCTACTAAAGAATGATTTTTACTCTGACTGCTTTCACTATTCCTATCACTACTTACTACTACTGGTTCTACAAGGTCTACTAAAGGTTGGACAACTGCACTATGAACCACTAAGGTTGATACAGAATCTACAGGAGTATGTCCACCACCACTATCAGTAAGACTTACCTCTACAGAAATAGGACTATCACTAGTTCCCACGGATACTGGAGGACTAACTCTATTAATTACTATACTATTTTCTGCTACTACTGAAAGAGAAGGATTACTGTTCCCAATTTCTGCTGGAGAAGCCAAATTCAAGTTTGAAGATGTACTCAAACTACTCTCCATCGGCTGGCTCACTTCCGTGGAGGCTTGGAGTTTAAAGACTCTGCTGCATTTTCTTCTTCTGGACCCATGCATTGACCTTCATAGTGAGGTTTTTTACAGTACCTACATGGGTTGAAATATTTTCTATCTGATCTGGGTGTATTACCATCTTGTTTGTCCTGTCCAGAGGCCTGAGATGATCTGTTCCGAGGTGTTTCTCTCCTGGCTCCCTGATCGTTGCGCGGAGGAGTGCGATGGGTACAATTCATTCCAGCATGAGGACTTTTACAGAATGGGCACACTCGACTAGAATTCTTTTGAGCTGCTCGAGGTGGCGATTTGGTTAATCTACACTCTGATCGGATATGTCCTCTCTTGCGACAGTAACTACAAATCCCTAAGTATTTGTAGCAATCATCCATTATATGCCCTACCTTATCACAATAGTCACAAAACAACTCACCTCTATTTGGTTTTCCATTACGACTGTTAGCTGATTGAGAATTGTTTTGATCACGTTGATACCTGTTCTTACTGGGATCTGGTTTGGATGTAGGGTAGTAAGTCAGTGCCTTTGGTTTGTTTGCAGCATTCTGTTGTGACTGCAGTATATCAGACCAACCTGTACTGATCATATCAATTCTAATAGTTGAATCTAGATCTTCCTGTGGTCTGACCTCTCGGTTACTGTTATATTCCATTCCTGAATTGGAATTCGTCCCTGATATTGCAGGTGTACTTCTCCCTTTGTTATAATCCCGATCGTACGAGTCTGCAAGGCTGACTATCTTTCTCCATGGAACGCGAATATCACTGTCTTCTTCTTGCTGTTTAATATAATCTGAAATTCTCTTTTCTACGTATGGAGGTAGACTGAGTAGGAAAGCCGTTCTTAAGGAATCGTGCTCCCTCATTTCCTGACCGCCATATGCCTTTCTGGCTAAGTGTTCTAATCGTAGTGCGTACATTCGAACACTCTCATTTGGTGCTCTGTATGCAGAATGATACGCCTTCAGTTTGTTTTCATCTTTCCGTTTTTCCTCTTGACGATACCAAGCCAATAAGGTTTCCTTTATTGAACTGTAGTTTCGGTCATCTTTTATGAGAAGATTATACAATTGGAGGAACGAGCCTTCCAATTGCCTTCCTAATAATCGTAACCATTGATGTGGTGCGTTAGGATAGTTATATGAACAGTACTGTTCAAAATCTGCCATATAACTAATCAGATCCTGACCGGTTTCGTACTTATACTTACCCGGTTCTACCACTTTAACCTTTCGTGAATTCCTAGCTATCTCAGATAAAAGTATGATGGCCTGAGACAACAGCATTATCTGTCTCTCCATTATGTCCAAATTTGTAGGAGCAAATAACTGGGTTGGTCGGCCTTCATTTGGCATTGAAGTACCAGTATAAGCTGGTATATTTGTTGAAACTGGAACATTAGGTGGCATACCATAATAGCCAGAAGTCAAAGGATCTGGTGTACCTTGACCTATGAAAGAAGAGACTTTTGGTGGTATTTGCAAGGGATCCACATATGTCTGCTGAGTCGCCTGTGTCGTAAAGATCACATCAGTTGGTGACGCTCTATATATTGGTGCTGCTGTGGTAATCATCCGAGAAGCTTGTTCAGTTCTAGCTGAGATCGGTGATGCTATGGGTGCAAAATTCATCAATAAAAAATCAGTACTCAGATGATCTGTTGGAATTAAAGCAGCGACGCTGCATTCAAGCCCTGGCGGGCTGCTGTATCTGTTGCTGATGCTGACGATGTTGAGCTCGTAGAATTGCAGCTTCTTCCTGTATATCTTGAAAACCTTTGGTTATGGTTGTAACCAATTCTTTCAAAGGTGCATCCATTTCGCCCCCCATCTGAGGCAAAGTTTTCAGTTTGGGAAGTGGTGTAGGAACCGCTTTAAATTCCTGTTTATCCCTTTTTTCCCTTTCCTCCTTTTCAGTTTTTTCTCTAATAAATCTTAACATTTCTTCCTGTGTAGGAGGAGGCAATCCCTCAACATCCTCAACGCTCACATCCACCAACAAACCATACGCCCCATCAACATTCAACTTCTCACTCCCACCATTCTCAACCTCATCCATACCCTGCTTCCCTGAATTCCTGTGTGGAGAAGACATTATTAGGCAAAAATATATATCAAATATTTCAAATATATATCATGAATGAAAAATGGTTAGCAAGAAAGTAGGATTTTGGAAGAGAAGATGAAAATCTGGATATGCGTTAATTACAAAATACAAAATAAATAAATACTAATAAAAACGAACGTCTCCGAATTATGGACACTACAACGTGGATGTTGGATCTATCAAACTCGATACTCGGTATATACCAGTACGCTACAAATCTAAGTTCTTATCCCACGACTATCTAAAGTAAGTATACTCTAATATTCCAATTAGTACAATATTAGTTATTAAAGATTTACAGTAAAGATCAAGTCCCTGTTCGGGCGCCACTAAATTTAAAGTTGATGTAAGGGAGGGTGGCATGCATTAAAAACCCAAAGGGAAAATCTAATGCGCTCCGAACGAAATAAGAAATACCCGGTTAGACAAATAAAAAAAAGAGAAACCCCCTTAAACATTCATACCCTAAATTTAAGAAGAAAACTAAGACTAAAATCAGTTACTAAACCCGTGGCTATAATCTACGACTAAGAGGGACTATCAGATTGAAAAATGATGTTATAATATTAATTAGATGGACTGAGAACCTATTAACTGTTCCTACAGTAAGAGTGGTTAGTTGACTATTTGGATTAGTCCTATATTCTACCACCACCCTGATTAGAGCTAGCTTTACCTAACGACTACCGAGCTTTCTTACCGAGAATTGATAAACCCAAGTCCAGTATTCCACATATATTTGGCAATTCAATCTTGAATTCTTTCAAAAGACCAATTTAAATATTTACTAATCAGCTTATGGTGAATGAAATAGATGATTCCTTTTTATTATATTTATTATTCCTTATCTCTTAAGGAGGGAACTAAATGTGTAAACGAAATTGAATAGAACTCGTAGAAACAGTACGCATATATTTACAAATTGATCATAAAGATCCTGTAATTCAGTACAATAGAAACTTCCGTTGTATTACAATCGGAAGTTACTAGAAATTAAAGTTATCCATAAATTCGGAAAGACGTTTCAGCTTTGAGGTTAGTTTACTCGTTATATGGAACAACTAGTGTGGTTAGGTGTGTTATGCTATGGATGCACTAAAAGATCAATACCCAACTTGTAGATATCTGGTTTGGACGGTTGGAATTTCACGTTGGTATTGAATTCAAGCGATTGTCATTACTTGATTGGACGATTGAAGAAGGAGCAGTTAAGCTTTAATTGGATTTAAATTAAGCCAAGGATTGGCGATAAGCAAATAAGCACAGGATTGCTATTAACAACAGGTTTGCAGGTAAGCAATTAAACAACAAATTGCAAGTAAGCACCAGGAATGGCGATAGGCAATTAAGCCAGGAATGGCACTTAAGCCCCAGGAATGGCAATTAAGCCCCAGGAAGGGCAATTAAGCCCCAGGAATGGCAATTAAGCCCCAGGAATATCACCTGTTGAAATGATAGAAAGAAAAATACATTATACTCCAAAAATCATCAGTTACTCAATACCTAAGATATGAAAAGGTAAATAACATGATTGTTGTGCATAATTATTAATTATCATGAAAAGCCTACCCTTAGAGATGGAAATCCCTCAATTAGGGTGACGTTTCTTATGGGAAATATTCTGTTTCTGAAGATACAACAATCTGAGAAGAGAAGAACAAAATCTCATTTATACCTTGACATTCATTGTAAATGGAGTTATCACACACCTATAAAGGAAAAAGCATTAGAAATCTAATATTGAATGTTCATTAAATCTTACTTGTTCCAGGTGTATGATTGTCTTGAATGATATGATGCAATTCAACAGCTTTGCACAGGAGCACAGAAATGATGTAATTTTGTGCTATTAAATTTTAACAACCTGTTGAGTGCCTAACTACTTTTATGTTTAAGAGCCTAAAGAAATCATAATTAGCAGGAGATGGGAAAGATCAATTATTAGATGCATCATATTAAAATAAAGAAAACAATTAAAAAACCACACATTCTTGATATACGTCATTGCATGTTTTATATATATAAATATATATACTATTTTTGGGAAGAGCTGGAGACACTGGACAGCGCCCCCAACAACGGATAATGCTTTTTCAAACTACCATCAATGAAAACGGTAACTAAAATGGCAAGTAGTAAAACAAAGTTTTAAAATTGTTTAAAAAGTTCAAATTAATATCAATAAAATTTTTCTTTGTAAGATGGGATTTTTCAAAGGATTAATTTTCACTTTGTTTTGATATTAATACATATTTTGAGTTATATATTACTTAGAATGTTCACAATAGTTTGTAAAGCTTGCATTTTAATCAAAATCCCAAATTTTTGTAAAACATTGTTTTTTAATAAATATTTTAAAATATGAAGCCATCATCCCATTACAAATTTTTGCCAGACATTTAACATATGTATAAGGCATTTACTTATTTGTTTAAAAATTTTTAATCATGTACTAACACAAAAAAAAAATTTAATTCAAATTTGATGTAGATTTTGAAAAAAAAATTCCTCATAACCCATATTGTTATATACGGTATATATATATATATATATATATATATATATATATATATATATATATATATATATATATATATATATATATATATATATATATATATATATATATATATATATATATAGGTATATATAATTGAAAAGACCTTGAAAAATGCTACAAAATGACACCACTCTCATTGTTCTAGCTTAACTAGAAGAGTTTTTATCTTTCTCGAACTTTACATGGTTGTAGTTTCTAAATGGTTTGAAATATTTTTCTAAAATTTGGTATGATTCATAGTCTCCATAAAGCTAAGCATTGTTGAAAATTTCATGGAAATTGGAGATGGTGAGGTAAAAAATTTTCATTATAATTTTGATGCAGAATGACCCGTAAACTTTATTTAAATAATACTGTAGGTATGTAATACACTGTGTTTGAATGCTACACAAGGCTGCTATTATATTTTGTTAAAAGATGGGCTATGGGTTATGTAAAAAAATCCCTTCAGCAAATTTTTTCAGTAGATTGTAATTCTGGTTCCACCGGAACCAAAACTGGAAAAATGTCAAATTCCCTGGCCAGAATGGAATTCTGGTACACCTCTAATATATATATATATATATATATATATATATATATATATATATATATATATATATATATATATATATATGTATATATATATATATATATATATATATATATATATATATATATATATATATATATATATATATATACAGTATATATATATATATATATATATATATATATATATATATATATATATATATATATATAACTATATATATATATATATATATATATATATATATATATATATATATATATATATATATATATATATATATATATATATATATATATATATATATATATATTACAGTTGTAACCACCACTCACGGGCATAGCCCTATTCAAGGAGGGGGTGTTGTACACCTGCTACTGGATTTACCTTGACTAAAAGTGGTGGAAATGCTTTAACTTAATGCACAATAAGTTTAATATATATATATATATATATATATATATATATATATATATATATATATATATATATATATATATATATATATATATATATATATATATATATATATATATATATATATATATATAAGAACGAAAATGTATTACAAATTTCAAGATCATCTAATGGTGTAACATACATTTAGACTTTTATGAGTTTTGAGTATTAGGCCCTAGATATGAGTATTTAAATGTACTTTCTCGTGATGTATCTGCGATTTACCCTAATTGAGTCGAAGATTTATCAAAAATTTATTTTGAATAATCTTCTTTATTAACAAGTAACCACAGGTACATCAGTGCTCAATGCTAGAATCTTTCCCACATATGCATACGTAATTACACATTATAAATGAATGTATAATATGTATGTATATATATGTAATAATATATATATATATAATAATAATAATAATATATATATAATAATAATAATATAATATATATAATAATATAATAACTATTAGTTCATTCTTTCATATAAGAAGAAAAATAATAAATAAATATATGTATATATCTCTAATATAATATCTTTAAATATATATATAATAATAATAATATAATAATAATAATAATATTATATATATATAATAATAATAATAATAATAATAATAATAATAATAATATATATATATATATAATATATATATGAGTATGTATATATATATATACTACTATATAATATATATATATATATATATGTATAATATATATATATATAATATAAGAATAATATCTAAAATAATAATAATAATAACAATAATATATACAGTATATATATATATATATATATATATATATATATATTTATATTTATATATAACATATACTATATATATATATATATATATATATATATATATATATATATATATATATATATATATATATATATATATATATCACATAGTTTGCGCCTATATCTCAAAACTCTTTAAAAATCATAATGTATCTCTGTGATTATACTGATGATGCAAAAACTGCAAACTCTTTTCTTGCTATAAGTTGTGATGTATGGAAAATTTTCTCTTTTACTACTCAACCACTGCAAAACTTCCTGGAGAAATTGATCGAGTTTCTTTTAGAAAACTTTCCATTTATTTAATTAGATCTTTTGTTTGATTTTTGGTATTTGTTTTTTGTTTTGTTTTTTAAGTTTTCTCCTTTTGGTTTTCTTTTCACTTTCTTTACTTTTTTAATATCATAATTCATAACTTAAAACCTTTCAGTGAAAGGTTGGATGTGTTGACATTGAGGGTATTGAGAGCCCGCTATCAGGGTTTCTACTTGGAGAAGAATCTCTTGAGATTGAGGATGTGACTGCTCCACATTCTCAAAACACTCATCCTATATCTTTGAATTTTCTTATTGCATCTTTCATTTCATCTATAATTCACTTCAAATCTTTTTTCTTGTACAGTTTCAAAATAAGTTCACCTTATATTGTTGATCATCAATTTTACTATCAGCATGAGCACAACTATCATAAATATTTATCTACCAATCAAATCACTTCATTTTTTACAAAATATTCTCCAAGGCTTTGTGAGTTTGTTTTAATGTTTGTCCACCACTGGAGTCAATACAAATATCTGAAAGGAAATGATATAATACTTTTAAATGATAAATTTACAAAATTATACATTGATTTAGACCTACTTATTGTGTTGATTATCATAAAAATGTTTGAAATAATCTGAAACTTTCTCAAGCAACTGCCAGTCAAATGCAGTTAGAACAGGAATATCACGATGATAAGTTATATAAAGTGTTAAAGTCCTTTTTATTTTTTCTATACATTCCAGCATTAGATAAGTGCTATTCCAGCATCTTGAATGATAATAATAAATTTTATTTAAATTTGTAAGCTTTATTTAAATGTTGGAAAATTACAATTTATAATAATATACGTTAGGAATTCAAAATCGGGCTTTGATATTTATAAAACTTAAATTTCATATCTAAGGTTGTAAAGATTTATTTTCAGAAATTTTTTTTAGGTTTACTTAAAAAACATTTTTGTAAATAGTTTACAAAAGAAGTTGAAGGCATATTTACAGTGATTTCCTAATGCGTTTCATCTCAATACTTGAGAGATCTTCAAAAGAAGTTGTTCATAAGCGAATGAATGTGGTTTTGTTAATAGATACAATAATTAAATCAAATGTTGTTTCACTGATAGTTCATTAAATTTTATACTAATATCAGGTCTACGAGTTTTAATGTAATATGCCTACACAATCTACAGTTTCAGGGCTTCATGTGATGCAAATAAGATTCTAAAATGTTTGAAAATATTACCTATGGATGATTGGCCATGTGTAGTGTGGAAATGTGCAAAGATTTTATTGGGATTGTAGTGATGTTGATATGTCCTATCTAATAATAAATTCATTGTGTAGCCAATATATGTCAGCATACTTAGCTCAGGGAAGTTAAATTGGTGCACAATGTTAACTTTTTCTTTTAAATTTTTTTTTCTAATCATGTAATTGAATACCTGTATAAATTTAACTTGCATATAACTGAAGAGGGAAATGCCATGGCAACTAACCTGACTGGTGCAACAATTCTATTCTACTTCACATACAGGCATATATTATGCCATAAGAGGACATCAAGTAAATAAATTTTAGAAAAAAATTAAAATGAAAATATTGAGAAATGGTTTAGGCAAAATATTTTGTTTTAAGGAATTAATAAAACAACTTTGCTTTAATATTTCTCTGATGATCAAAATTAGGATAATCAATAAAAATAATGCCTTGTTTAAAAATTATGCATTTGATTGGAGTTTCCTCGAAAAGGTAAATAACTGCAAATTCAGGACAATAAGTCTATCATCTTGACATGATAGACTGTCAGTTTTACAGTAAATGACTCAACAGATCACCCCCTGTACCAAGAAGGGAAACAATCATACCAGCATTATATTATTTATCAAATACATCCATACTCATTTTGC
>JABUQX010103452.1:0-12500 GCA_015478945.1 Trachelipus rathkii
ACAGTGTGAAGAGTTAGAGAGAATAGGTGTGTTGCAAGGAAAAGTGAAGTCCGTGAATAGTCGTTGTGCCTGTGCGAACGACTCGACTAGACGATCTGGATGTGCTTATGTATGATTACTCGATAAGGTGAATGAAAAGACTGTGACAACAGATTGCGTTCCCATATTGTGTGTAGTCTCTCAGAGTGTGTGATTCAGTATGATATGGAATGAAAGTTTACGGAAATGGATCTGGTGCGCTGAAGGTACTATCAGATGCCAGCTGGAAGAGGATAGTAGGTGTGATAACTGGTCACGATTGTCAGACATGCCAAAGAGCGGTAGTCCTTATCAGTTTCTCGAAGCTTTGATGCTTTGGTTAGTCCAATTGCTCCGCCGGCCGTTTCAAAAGGAGGGCGCCAACTTTGCGAATGCTGGGTCCTGAAAATGTCGGTTTACCCCCGAGAAGAATGTCGATGGGGTTTCATAGCATCGAGCATACGCTAGTGATCGAATGAATCTTTCCCTAGCCATTTGAAACTTAGTGAATGATAGTGGTTTGTAAAGAAGCTTAGAGGAGGAGGTATAAAACGTGAAACGCTGAGATAGGGTGTAGTGCTTCGAGCGGACTGAAGGTTGAATATCCTCTGGAGGCAACAACTGACGGACTGTGCTGCCGACCTGGCTCTAAACGAAAGCGAATGAAGCTATTATTGTAGAAAAAGTTTGCAGTTTCCGAAGAGCACACTTGGGGACATGTCTTAGAGTGAGCGAGGATTACGGATTTGTGGTAACGAACGTTTGGAAAGGATAAGTTCTCATGAACAGAGTTGTTTCGGGAGTGATGAAACCACGCAGAAGTGCGCACTGGGAAAAAGATCAGGAATAACAGATCTGTGATTAGTGGATGATAGACATGAATGGAAGCGTTTGAACAAGCTTGAAGCTGAAGTAGCGGGAGAGGCACGATGTAGAGGCGGCGCTTAACCGGAATTATAGCTGAGACAGCCAAAGCCTTTGGATAGTCCTATAACGGATGCATTATACAGGTGCGGTATTGTATGGAGCAGTCTTGGTTGATGCATGAAACAGATGATTGATGGGACTCTGAATGAAACGGGTGATTGGCACGTAGTGTCTCGAAAGTGGGTTAGTATGGACCAGAGTAGGAAACGTATCCACGAATTGAAAGAAGGTAGTTTGCGCCTGCTTTGACGGGTTCTGTTTGACAGTCGTTCGTCGTTTTTGCTATGGGAATTTAACAGTATAGTTTGTAGAAACGGACATGCGGATATCTCCCAACCCCTTCGGACTATATTTTGCAGAGAATCGGCAGCGTAAGTTGATAGTCGGCTTTAGGAAGATTTGGATTGATTCTTGATAATGGGATTGGCTATGCTGCTCCGGGTGAAGAAACTGAGGCACTTCTGCATTTGATGTCCCACAGACTTTGGCCTGGATGTGCAGAGTCATGAGTGAAATGGTCAGTGAAAGGACCCGGGAAGATATGTGGCCTAAGGGATTGTATGAAGGAAAGGAGTGTAAGTTTGGCAGGAGAATAGGAAAACTATCGAGTTACTAATAAGCTAGGACCTAAATTCAAAGTGAGGAACTATCAACAATTTGGTGCAGGTTAGTCCTTACAAATTTTATCTTTAAAAACTACGCGAGTTTTTTATTCATAATTTAAATCTTAAAGTAACTTTCGAATTTATAAGAACAACTTAGTATACCACAGGAAGTCAAAATAGACAGCTCTATCATACTTAATAACTATATTCATGTACTACCCCACTGACAAACGGCTCTACGTCTTACATGAACTTCGTCCATAGAACTTTTCAATTAACGATAAACGACCTTCTGTTCCGATATCGTCCAGGAATACTTATGAATAAGTTGGAGTAAGGCCATCTTCTTTCTTTCTCAACAAACCGGTGAGTAGATAAATTCAAAGTTAATAAGAATTTAATAATAACTTACATAACATTTAAGTCATAACCATGCCTATGAAAACTAATCTTATTCATCCTTTATAGGTTATCCTAGTTTCATGATCTTTCAGTCTTAGGCTGGACCACACTTTTTATACTTTAGGGCTACGTTCTTGGTGCTTGGCCTTCAATCCCCTTGAGGCCTGGCTTAATCTTGCTTTCAGCTTATGAACTTGCCTTTTGGCTTTTTGCTTTATTTAAGGATTATGTCTTTGTGTACGAGGCTCCCGTTTGTTAGATGTGTGGTCTCTACGCTTGAACCAATGTCAAGTTATCCCAACTCTCAAGTTAAAGGTGCTATCAAACTTGTTAACAAAAATCCAGATCCAAACTTTTAAACATAAATCAAACAATGAACACATTCTCCACATCTGGTTCATTTCGGACATCTCTCCCAAGGAAAAAGCGAATCATTACATTCTCAGTTCAAGTTAGATATACAGTATAAACATTTATACAAATACCATTTCCTCAAGTACATTCTGAAATACAATGTTTTGAATTGTTCATCCGAAACCCAGTTAAAGATTCTAACCTCGAAATTCCTGCAAAGTCTCTCAAAGTTGCTCAGTTACCAAAACTTATAAACAATGCCGTAAACTATAAGATACCGAAATTCGTCGCATCTCTTATGTGTTTATATTTATACTAACCTTTGATCTTCAACTTACGACACTTCAAAAATAGGAATATTTGTAACTTCAATCTTAATGTTATATAAATAAAGCTGTATTATCAATTAAAGATTTTAAGTACTTGTCTTTTAAAAATCTTAAACTCTGATAAGAAAAAAGAAAAAGTCTTTACTTTACTATCATAAGCTATCATTTCCCTTATCATAAGAAGAGCCATATCACCTTACTTTTCGAGCTTGTTTTTCTGGTTCTCCTATTACTATTATAACAAATCTTTTACTGACTTCACACCCCACAATTACGGCAATTACGTGACTGGCACCAACAGTCCCACTGTTATACCTTGGATTAGAGAAGGCTTGGTCCGTTTTCGCAGTATTCAATTCAACTTTTCTCCAGTTTGGAAGTTTCAGGTTGAAGGAAGAAGATGTTGATAGAAATGAACTTAAAGCACGTGATGTTATTAACCTAATTCTTTTCCCTACCTTTTATTAGCTCCTATAAATTCTCTAATGCAAAGACGCAGTAATTTGGACCGAGTGTGGGGACATACGAACTATTATGGTTACTCTCTACCGGAATCATTCCGCTCTCCGTCCACTACTATATATATACTACCGTATATTATATATATTATTATAGCGTATATATACTGTAGACTATACTAATATATAGTATTACTTAGCTACTATCTTATATATATATATACTATATATTCAAATTAAATAACCTAATTCTTGAAAAGAGATTTCGAAAATATTTGATTTTCTGACAGATAATTTACTTTTAAATAAATACAACTACACTTTAATATTGGTTTAAAACTTATATTTATATTTCTTCTCCTGACATGGCGTAGATATCACTCGTCAGCACTCGCATACTAACGCGATAATTGGGACCGGTACCCTCGCCGTCTAAAATGAATGAGGCCCGGCGTAAGTGAACTAAGGGCGTTTTTTTGACAGCCTTTCCAACGCGAAAGGTTTGTGGCCGAGGGCCAAAAAGAAAGGGGGGGGGAAAAAAACAACACTTTACGGTGACCATGTTCACTTACACAACTTTTAGAAATTAAATTTCAGTACTATTAAAAGAATGATAGAAAGAGAAATTATACAATGTAGTGTAGCACTAAAAAATATTACTAACATACCTAGTACATGATTACAATTGAAAGAAAATGTAAATATAAATGTTAAATACAAATATTTTTATTTTGCAGGATGCCACATCTTCGTCCGACCGTACAATGGTTGTTGACGAATCTTCATCATCGGAATTACAAACAACCTCCTTTGCTTTGCAGATGGTGATAGTGATGTAGTTGGTGTAGAATCTGAATTGATAGACAGATGGCTTGCATGGGGCATTTATGAGAATGATAGCAAAAAAAGCCTGTCTGTAGAGTGCCTACTTCTTACTCGCCAGTAGACTTGTTAGCAACATGCAAATGACATTTGCTATGACAGCATTAACTTTTGACAGTCTGCTTTAACTTAATTTAATAAATTATATTACAGTTATATAAAGTTTGTAAAATTGCGAGATAGTTGCCAGAATCTACTAAGACTGCAAACAGACTGACGGTATGCATCATCATACGCTGCAAACCAGCTTGGCGAAAGTGACTGTTCTTTTCGTGCGTGTTTCCTTCTCACAACACTGAGTAGTAAGAGCGGCCGTTATTGCAAAACGCCGTTAAGCGAGGCCGTTATTGCGAGGTGCTACTGTATCAAATTTCGAATATTTTTGTTAAAAAACCTCGGAAAAAATTATAATTTGGCCTTCAATTTTAATTTGAAAATCATAGTACAATACAAAAAACAAAAAATTGATTATATTTTGTATGTTTATATATTTTGCATCAATTTATAACAAAGGAGTAATGGAATTAAAATAATTTTTTTTATTTTGTTTGATTTAACCTCTATTTTTTAGTGTAAATTTACAGTATACCCCGTAGAAAAACCCTGGTTTTTCCCACTGATTTTTGGCCAGGGCCGCTAAAAATGGCCGGGGTTTGATTATCTAAGGCGAAATTCAATAAAGATTATATTTTCAAACCTGTATATATATATAACTATAATAAATATAATATACATATAATATATAAATATTAATTATAATATATAGTATTAGCATATCATATCATATAGTACATATATCTATAAGTACTTGCTAATCATCCCACAAACTTAAGCACTTCATGGTACTGGTTATGTCAATGCCACAGTGTACATTTATGATTACTAATTACCTAAACAAGGTTAATTAAGTTGTCCCCTTCTTCAAATCATTCACAAATTTAGACTTTTATGGGGTAATATACTAAAGAAATCTTCCATAAAAACAAATAAAAAAAATAAAACTAAAACTATATATCGACTTATTATACTACATATATACTAGATACTATATATTATCATACTACTAATATATACTATATATCAGTATAATATATATACATATATATTAATATATATATTTTACAGTTGTCACCACCGGTCACGGGCAAAGCCCTATTCAAGGAGAGTGTGTGAAACTCAACAGAAATTCAACTAACGATAAATTACGCAGATTGAGCACAAACGGCGGGCTTTAAAGTGAGGGAGATAAATTTGAGTAGGATAAACAGAAGATGGAGAGAATCCACCACGCAATCCAGATCTGTCGGTGGTCCACGGAGAAAGATAAGTAGAGACACGCAGCAACACTAGTCTGGCACGTGCGTCATAAATAATTCACACCACACAAATCTCATGGTTACCGTCAACACCAGCAGCCCCCTGTCGTATGCGCCTACCTATATCCTACGGGCCTCCTTATAATAGGTGCGGGTGGCAGCACGCGAGTGGAAAGTTACCACTCGATCACACTTGTTCCCGCCTAGCGAGGTACTATAACACACAAGACGCATAAAGCACCAACTACTTCGGCCTCATAAGACACTAGAAGGGTCAAGTGAACTTCCGAAATGGTACCGGACAAGAATTTATAGTCTGTTTTGCCCTTTGACTCGAACCCTATCAAAAAACCGGGTGAAACCAGAGCCCCCCTCACCAGATATGAGAGCAGTACTCCATCGCATGAGTGGTGGATACAGACCCTGTATAGCTTGGAGTTAACTGAGTAAGTCAGGAAAAAGTTCAAGCAGTCTTAAAACATAACTCCCCGCACAACATGCATATGTGAGGGTTTCCAAGACTTTATTTGTTTTATGTAAAAGGGGCTAGTGCGCGGATGTTTATTTTTGTCAACAGGAGAGACGAGAGAACCGTTGAAAGAGATAGGAAGGTGGTGTACGCTAGTGGGATAATGAGATTTATAGCCGAAGTCGGGTTTTTAAAAATTAAATTTCATCAAGGTGAGAATGATACCGACCCTGAAAATTCTATCAGCTCAGCCGACGAAATGGAATCAGAAAAGATTAGACCGAGAGGCATTCTAGAAATAAAAAGAAGAATGCAGAATTGAAGAACTGGAGTTGAAATATGAAGTGCGTCGAGTCATCGCATCATGATGGATAGATTTAGATGTGCAGGACTACGAAAGATCATTAACTGCAAAAGCGAAGAACTAAATAGGGACTCTGACATCGCACTATACGTAATATATATATATATCATATCAATAGTAATTACTACTATATATATCATAAATATATACTATATAATACTATATATTATATATATATAGGAATACTATATACTAATATATATAAAAATTAATCTTCACCCCCCAGTAAGGCTTTCGCCTGTCAGTGGGACTCTTTCGAGAAAGTCCATTTGGGAAACAAGGCCCTACGGGTAAATCCGTGCGCTGCCAGCTATTCGACGGGACGCCGCGATTAATTCCCCATTCTGTAGCAAGGCACGACCACCAAAGGTATCGTCACTTAACAGTGCTGAGTGGATCAAATGCTAGAACGTTAATAGGAATAACTGAACATTCTCTCGCTCCAACCAGTCTCGAACATATATATATATATATATACTACTATATAGTATAGACTATACAAATCACTGAGCGGATAACATATCATTCACTACGTATAATACTATTACCATATAACACCATAATAACATAAACTACCTATATTACCTCCATACTATACTATCCACGTATATTATACTATCAGGACGCATACCTTGAATCATGCATCCGTGGGAATCGTCCATTCGGCCAATTCACGTATTTTTATTCTTGATAATGTTTTCCGATGAGACAATGCTTTCTTTATATGACAGTTGAAGACGTTTGCAACATCTTTTGCTTATCCGCCATGTAATTAATATAGCTCTTATTCATCTTTATAGGTGTATTTATGATTATAAAATTGGCAATGATTCACATACTATAATTTATTTGTTTGTTTCTTTCATTCTTTCATAAATGTATAATTATAATGTATGTATATTTCAGTAAAAGTAACTAAGATAACAACACATCAGCAGATACAGCACCAGGGTCCAATATGATACTCCCAATAGCCTAGTGCTACATATCACAGCCCATTGCAAAGACACACTTCGACAAAAGCACTAATCTAGCCAGTTTCAGTTAGTCCGACTACAATCAAACTTCACACGCCGGCTCCATTACTTTAAGTTGTAATTAGCATTTCTAATAAATAACATGTATGTACCTAGTCTAGATAGATAAACCTTGAGCATTTCGTCTGACAGTTACTGGTCTTGCTGTGGCCAGCAAAGTCCATTGACATTCCATTGTTCCCCATCATATGGAAAAAACCCTATTGATATAGTCAGGGTAGTTTCTTAATAGAATTAGATCAATATGTGACTATTTCTTTAACTGTCAAATATGCAAATAATAAAATTATGTGTTAAATACATTCATTGTCTTATATTTGACCAGGGGTTCCTATCCGCGCGGATCAAGTCCTAAGAATCCTTAACGATTATCAAAACGCAGGGATTCATTCCTGAATCTTCTTCATTGATGTTCCGATATTGGGATCATCCTGAATCCTACCAATATTTCTCAAAAACTTCAGTTGTAACAATCACTCTTCAGTTGATATTCTTATATCAGAAGATTCTTCCTAAAATACGTTCCTTTTATGCTGAATACTCTTGATGTGAGATTCATTCAGAATCTTTTCTCGGGTCGCTATTTCTGAAAGGCTTGGACTCATCCTGAATCTTTCTTCGTGGGGTTGTTTCGGAGTCGCGATTTCATCTGGATACTTTCTCCCTACCCAACGTATCTAACGTTGGGTTCGCCTGAGGCTCTTTTCTTCTTCAGTCAGTACCTTCTCCGAGCACAGCACGTAATTGTGACTTCACGAATCATACTACCCCACTGGACACCAATCCCCCAGTCCAAATCTCGTTACAGTCATCATATGTTCACAATTGCTATCTGCGTACAGCTTATCGGCATAGCAAGCATCTTCTAATTCTCGCTACTGAATGACTCTCCCATCATCATAATATAAATAAGCGCATCAAGATCACAAATGAAGCCAACTCTATTTGGAAGACGCTGTCCAGGTTTCCCAACTCGTCCGTTACTCATGCCTTCCAGACGCTGTACTGTGCTCGCTCTGATATACTACCTTCTTACACCACCTTGGAAACGTATGACAACCTTCTCACACATCGATGCATATATTTACTCGCCATCCAAATAATATCAACCCAATTTACATAAAACTCCAGCTTTCCTGACATCTCCACTATATATGTATGGGCGAGTGGAATTTGTGCTGCTCTCTAACCGTACATTAACTTTCAGTACAACACAAACCAATCCCATCATATCACCTGTTGGATCAATATGATTTGAGCGAGTTCTACGTAAAAAAATTATGTACTGTTTGTGTCAATATCCCTTGATCATTTGTCTATCTTATTAACTTACTATTCTTACATCTTCTGAAAGACCATATCATGATGTAAACTTCTAGAACTTACTCGGGATAAACGTCCACATAAAGATCCGGAAAAACAAGACATCTATCACCCTATACAAAACCCATTCTCTAGAGTTACAATCTTAGATTGTTATAAACCTTTATATGTTATCAAATATTCACAGATCCTCTTCGAATAGGTACATTCAATCAGGCAGGCACCTTCACGGAAGTCCTGAAGATAACTTCCTCCGTTTACGGAGAAAGCACCTAACCTGCTCCGTACTTCCCGCATGTGTAGCTGGCATATTGGTTCCTGATCTAGACCCATCTCAAAACCACTATTATCTTGACATCCTAAACCAACAATTCGCTGAAGTCGTGGGTAAAGCAGTTACACGTAAGTTAATTGATACTAGTACACATAATGCGATAATATAGCGTGTATACGCTTAACGATAGCGTGTGCAATCTAATGGAATATTTCTGCTATGTCGAAGAACCAGTGATGGCGAGGAATGTTTTTGGGACTGCTGAGATATAAGCGTGAATTTAAGACCCACATGAAAGTGAGCGGGTGATAAGACCTGAGCAACGCAAGAAGGGTCTGAAAGAACTACACGGTCAAGCGAATAACTAATCGTGTGTTACCTTTACAGGTCATAAAGTCTTAACCATTATGTGGTGCAAGAGCGTACTTCCTGCATACTTGAATCGTCTCTTCCGAACTACAGAGGGGTGCAACAAATGTACTTGTCTACATGTATGGCCGCCCATAACACAGGTATAATCTAATACTGTCGTGTTTTACCTTAGATGTGTATGATAACCCGGAAACATATCCATTTTTGATTATGCCTATGCTGTGACACCTACTTTCTGAGTTCTAAAATATGTAATGAGACTGCAGCGTCATTTAGACGTATTTCCTATGCAATCAAACTTATAATATGAATTCCGAGCACATTTCTTGTATCGGCTCCTCTAGTGTAGTCTTACATTGATAGTATCTGTTTTTTTCACATAAGTTTCAGAATAATGGCTCTCCAGCAATCTTACTTTTTCTCATTATATCACTTTATGTTAACTTGTATAATGCAGAGAGGAAAATCATTCCTTCGTTCATTTTGTATTGTGTCCGTGTGTTTATTATTGGCAACAGCGTCTCACACTACCACGCTAAAACAGAATACTTGTATCAATGTTTCACTATATAAAAAGCTATAACCACACAAAATCCTATCATTGCTGCAATAAACTACTTATGTCCTTTGGCAACTATACCAATAAAAAACCACCAAATGTCCACGAATAACTCCTCTAACATCCTAAATCATAGCATATGGACACTAACTCTATATCCTTAGGATGAACAGAGCTCAACAGTGATGTACTGCATATGATCAGCCTTTCATACAATGAGATTCTCAGTTTACTGCATCGAACTCTTTTCACCAAACTCCTCGCAGCTGCTGCACTCACTAAATCCACTATGTTATAATTAAGTAACTCATTACTGACAGCATACTTAAATATATACTAAGAGTTAACGTATATCTTGAGATTTTCGATACAATTATAAACATATTAACTCCATATTCAAATTTCTTACATTAATTTGCATAATTAATCGCTTACACCTTCTCTACTCATGCTCCCTGACCACTTCTGGCAGCTGCCCCCCCCCTTACGACGCCCATGCCTACCACTGACAACATTTACTTTAGTATTCTGTTGTAAAAGATTCCATACCTTCAATATTAATGTCCGTAACTCTGTTGATTTAATTTATAATAGATCACTTACGAGTTCATTGAATTCTGACTGATTAATTAAATGAGGCTCAGTATAGGTATTTTCCCAAAAATTTGGGTCTCTTTTTTTTTTTTTATTCATTACCCAATACGTCTGATCAAGGTTCGACATTGGTGACATTTTCACCTTCGCCTAAGCTCTACGTTTGTGGTGGTATTGAAATTGAAAACCCTAAACTGCACGATACTGACCTTATAGCAGAGGGAACATATGAGTGTTTAACACTGTCAGGTCTTAAACACTCAGATGTTAAACATTCAGAGTATTTATTTATGTTATAACAGTCCGTAGTGATCCTTCGTTTCCTTCCAACTATTGGAATGGCAAATGGTATCTGACGAGATCCTTTCATCAACCAGTCAACATCGTGACACACGAAGAACATCAGGTATTAGAAGAAAAGGATTTAAAAACAGCTCTCTGGAATTTTTTATCAATGGAGTTGTATTTTTTTCTGGGTGGGGCTTTAACTTGACCTCACCACATACAGAGAAGAAAGAGTTTGGATGATGAATGTTAATGTATAGCAGTGTCAGTATACAATTGCTGACATTATAAATGATTAAGCACTTTAAAAAGGCGAATGTTGTAGAGGTTAATGAAGAAAGAAGAACATGTACCACAACAAGTCCAAAGATAAGTAGCAACACCTACTCCATAACCGAAGGCCGTAAACTTCCGTTTGGTGAGGGGAGAAGGACGTGTGAAGGCCATTTAAGAAAATCATCCCTCTTTCATTCGCGGAAGCTTTATAAATTTGCTACACTTTTATAACAGTTGTTAAATGATAGCTTACGGAGCAAATGTGTGTGCGGTATGTGAGTGAATAAACGAATCCCTACTGGATCTGGATAAGCCAACAAAAATTCCTGTGTTAAAAGCGCTGAAGGAAAAACAACGAACCCTTGAGCATCGGGGTTCAATGGGATGTTCACTACTACCACACTATATACCCATTGGTGGTAATCTCATCATTTCGGAAGCATCTACCTCCTCCTCATATATATATATATATATATATATAGCCTTTATGTAGATTGAAATTGAGTTTCGTTCGTATGTACGTATAGCTGAAATGCGTGACGTCATACTCTGACGTGGGAGTTTGCGTAAGCTCTTACGTCACACTGCGTATGCTACATAAATATATATGAATAAATAAATAGATATATATATAATATATATATATATATATATATATATAATATATATATATATATATATATATATATATATATATATATATATATATATATATATATTCGTATGTTGGTATAGTATTTTGGAATCTGACAATATATGCAAAAAAGCGTTATGAAACTGACAACCTGACAGACAAGGGAATAGACTATGCCAAATAATATTTTTTTTCATTTTTAAGTTATCTTGTTTAAGTGTACATGTCTTTTGAAGACTAATAATTATAATGTATATTTTAATGATTAAAGTGCTTTTTTGGCTTTTTTTGCAATCTAACAATTTAAGCTTGGAACAAAAAAGTTTTATACAATCTGCTATTTCATGTGATGGTTTACTAAACAACGAGAGAAATTTAACTTTTATTGTAGGTGATGGAAATCATATTTTTCGCAGAAAAAAATTTATCGCTTCCTGATAGAAGAGATGAATGATTTTAAATTTTTTTTGAAGCCCTGCAAAAATTTCAAACTTATTGAGATAATATTTAAACTATATATATATATATATATATATATATATATATATTATATATATATATTATATATTATAATATATATATAATATTTTATATTATATATATATATTATATATATATATATATATATATATATATATATATAATATATATATAGTAGTATATTAATATATATATATATTATATATATATATGCCAAACTACATAAACTACATAAAGGCCATATTATCTTTCGGCAGCTAATAAACAGTCTATTAGTAAAAGTTAGGGCTAGTTTTACAGCATAGTGGATCAGTAAAGTTTAAGGGTTACTTTACGGCACTGAGTCAACGAGCCCCTAAAATGGAGTATTTACCTTTTTAGGGGTTCGAGCCGATGGGGGCGGAGGAGGACGTTTTCATACCCGAGGGATGGTGGAGGAACCCCGCGCGACACGCCCAAAGACCAAGAGCGGGGGTTCCGGAGAACCTCCCCGGAGGGGGGGAATAGTCCCGCCCGTATCCACCTACGAGGCCGAGAAACCC
>JABUQX010103452.1:20000-21687 GCA_015478945.1 Trachelipus rathkii
AAAAAATTAAAAATCTGAAAACTGCTGATAAACGTAAACTAATCTGTATATATATATATATCGATTGATGTATCTTTTTTTTTTTTTATTTATGCAAAGACTGTCCAAATCTAAATAAAATGAAATGTTCCTTTAAACAGACCTCAAAAGGTGAAGCTATGATGTTATAGAAACATTAAAAAACTCTCCCGTAAATAAATAATCTAAAAAATAAAAAAGAAGTTACTGCAGAAAGGAGGCAGTGTATTCCTACTTTTCCTTTTTAAGCCATTGCTCCTTTGTACTAAATGAATAACCGAATAATGACGAAGAATAGCTGCATTCCATATATCGAATATGAGAAAATCAACTATAATACATCACGAACAAAATCTCAAACACTAACAACAGCTACAGGCATCTTAAACAGCTGCAGCCTCTACAGTTACAGCACCAACAACATTCCTAGCAACATATACAATCTTCACAACATCATCAATTACATCAGCAGAGTCCTCTACCTCAGAATGATGATATCTTTTCATCAGCCTCTACCACCCAGCTTACATGATCCTAAAGTTGAACAGATAAATAATTATGGAAAAAGAATTGTATGGGATATTAAACTCTGATATTAACATTCATGAAAACGTGTCTTATTTCAAGAAGCTATGCAAAAATTAAATAGACCTAAAAGCATTTCATCACATGCTTTTATTAATAACGTATGTCGATTTGTATTAGGTTCCAAATCTAATATCTGAGATTAAAGACAAAGTAAAGAAGCGAGATAGTTTTAAGGCAGAGTCCATTATTCTTCGGACTGAGAGCCAACATTTCCCCCCCCTTTAAAAAGAACATAAAATCTTAATTCTCAGGCAATTTTGATGGGAAAAAAAGCAAACCGCAGCTTTTTGACCTCTAAAACGTTGTTTTCGGTGTTTTTCTGTGCCTGTCAGTCACATCTTTCATTTTTTCAAAAACCTATGTTTTTGACATTTTTCGCTTCAACTTCTACAATTTTTTTCGAATAACTTCAAACTTGAAATAATACATAGATGGGTCCTATTACTACAAAATGCATGAAGTAAGTTTTTTTAAATTTTTGAAATTTTGTGCTCAGCAATGTTGAAATTCAAAGGCCACTTTTTTTCGTTTTTTTTTAAAATGAAAAATGGCGATAATTTTCTTTTTCTGCTATGGAGGTGGATAAATATTTTCAAGAGGCATATGTACTCCGAAGGGAGATGCACAATTTTTACTGTTAGATAATTTCTTTGTATATTATAATTAGTGGAATTTGATTGTTCTTGGAACAAATTTACCCAGCAAATTTTGCAATTAAAAAGAAAAAAAACTTAATACAGTATTTAAAAAAAATTATCCATTAAAAAAAATTTACCTTGCCCGGTTATACAAAAGCCTGAAAATTTTTGATATATGTAATAAGGACAAGTAGAAAAAAAGTATATATCAATATTTCACTGTTTCTTAGGAAACATTTTTTTTTTGTGGAAGTGAATTTGGATGCGGTGGCGGGTGATGGTGCATCGGTGCATGCGATTAATGAATTTAATTTGCCATTTATTTATTTTATTATATTTATTTTTGAATTGCTTTTTATTTATTTGTATTTATTATTTTTTTTTCATTTATTCGAAAGATATAAATTAAATTTCATTTCATTGAACCTTTCAGGTTCAATAGT
>JABUQX010103453.1:0-24678 GCA_015478945.1 Trachelipus rathkii
TTTTTTTTATAGGAGCAGGGACATAATTATAATATATATATTATGATATTTTGTACAGGTTTAACGCAATGTAGGGGGCTCGAGCGACGGGGAACACAGGGGGGGACGTTTTCCATACCCCGTAGGTGGAGGGGCGGAGGGCCCCGCGAATCCCAAATACCAAAGAGCGGGGGTTCCGGAGACCTCTCCCCGAGGGGGGGAATTAGTCTACCCCGTAGTTCCCCGGAAGGCGAGAGAAACCGCCGACCTGCCATCGGTGCGGTATAGGACCCTTGGGGTAATATTTAGTTATAAAAAAAAAAGTAAATTTAATAAGTAGAAAGTCTATTTTTTAACGAGTAAACCAATAAAAGGTCTCTAAATGGGCCCTCTAATCATATTACTATATATTATGAACAATAATTTTTTTTTATTTTTTGTTTTTCACATTTTTCCTATCCAAAATTTTTACGAGGATTCCAAAAAAATGTATTCCTTTTCGCTGTATCTATTGTAGTTTTTTGAGATTTTTTTTTTTTTTTTTTTTTTTTTTTTTTTTTTTTTTTTTTTTTTTTTTACAGTCCTTTGAAATGTTGCTCTCAAAATTTTGCCAGGAATCCAGCAATGTATTCCTTTTCGCTGTATCGGCCTATTGTAAACATGTATGTGCTTTTTGAGATAATGATATTTGCCAATCTTCCAGATAACTTCCTGTCTGCCATATATATATGAATAATATAATAATAATAATAATAATAATAATAATAGTTATTAGGTAGTGGTAAAGATTTGTTGTAACCGCGGTGCATGATTTTCTGAATAAATCCACTCATTGTAAATTGAAAAAAGAATATCCCTACTGAGAGCAAAGAACAGAACTTATGAATAAGAGTTTTAAGAATATTTCCCCATCCTCATATTAGCGAATGATGAAGGAATGGCTTAGAAGGGTAGATAATGACAAGTATCCAGCATAGTTCAGAAAGAGTGTCAAAGATATCACGAAGAGAATGAGTCAAGCTTCCTACATTTATAACAAATTAGTAAATATCAGTAAAATATATAATATATATATATAATATATATATAATATATATATATATATATATATATAAGTATTATATAGGGAAAGTATCTGCTAAACATCCTCAATTCACATTTAGGGTCATTGAACCAAAATATATTACGTTAGTTGAGCACTTATATTAATACGGTATATATATATATATGATATATACAGAAAGAAAATAGAATAGAAAATAGAAAGTAATAAATAGATAATTGATAAGGAAGATATATAATTAAAGAGTTTTTATTTAAAAGAAGTAGCAATTTGAGACATTGAGTATTATTATTATAGATATTGTTTAAATGACCTGAGGTCAGTTATTCTGATAACACTTACAATAATGAAGGGAAAGTTAAAACTGGAGTAGGGGAACAGGGGAGACTTCAGTATTTGAGACATTATTATTACAATTTACTATAAATATATAAAAATAAACCATATAGAATTGAACCCATGAGTAAACAAGTATTATGCATAGCCACATAATACACCTTGGCGATCTACGAGGTACTCTATCTAAATATAATATATTAGTTTATTGGTATATCATTGAGAGACTCAGGAAATGTACTCATAATAGAATGACTGAGTAATTCTAATTTTAAATTTCACTTCTTACGAGAAATGACTGGATTGAAACTACATTTGATTAATATTATCTATTATATATGATGAAATATACGTAATCATAATCAGGCTAAGTAACTGAGTAATAATTATTAATTTAGGAAAAAAAAATATTGCCTAAAAAAATAAAAAAAAATCAAATAAAATCAGAAAAATCAAAAAAATCGTAGAGTTTTTCATTAAAAAAATCATTGAACTTTAATCAACTGATTAAATCAATTTGTTTAATCATGCAACCCTGAGCATAAACGTATGTATAAACAGGTGGAACTGTCAGACATTGGCGGCGAAACAAACCCATTATAACATTCACCTAGCCGTCACACAGGTCTGCATACTCAAGTCAGCGTTTGTGTGGACTAGTCAATAGTAAGATTATCGGCGCTTAGCTTCTTCGAGGAAAATTGACCTGGACAGCGTTACCACTTCCATTTCCCTGCAGACCGTCCTTTGACCTCACTGAGTGGATACACTTTTAAGATCACAACGAAGAATATATTACTAAACATGATGGGTGCCCACCAGCACATAACGCAGCTATAGTGACGACCTACCTCCTCCACAGAACTTTCCGGGAAGATGGATTGGAAGATCTGTCCATTTCCATGCCCTGCACGCTCACCACGACCCGACTAAACACCACTGGACTACTTTCTGTGGGGGTATCTCAAACATACCGTGTACGCTGTGTTTAATGACCCATTGTAAAGCCTCGCCCGATTGATTCTAATCGCCGTCGAATAACCAATGCATTTAGGGATCCAACAACGGCGTCACTGTTAACATGGCATTCAATGAAACCTGCGCGCCAGAGGGCTGAGCATTAATATTCGCTGTGGATGGAGGCATCTTCGAAACAACATTTGGTAAGAAAAAATGATACTGTGAGCTGAATACAAGTGAAACGACCACCTCCACGTTGCACTCTCACCATTCTTGCTATTGCTAGAGTGGAGTATGACCCAAGATTCATAAGGTGTAAAAAATTGATAATCATGATAACATAATTAACAACGTTTATTACATTATCAATGTAAGAATTGTAGTTTAATTAATAATTAGTATTGCCATAAAATCAACATTGTTTTGCTCATTTCCAGAGAACCAGTTAGACACTCATCCAAATACACACAGTATGAATGCATACATTGACATAGATATATAGTCGTATCAATAAAATGCGCGTGAATGACTGAAGAACCGTAGCACAATAAAATGTTAGAGGAAGAGTGAGGCAGACCTACATTAATATTATTGTATGCATTTTCATCTACTAAGGGCAATCGAGAAGACTCATAGAGAGAAATATTTATCCCAATATTCGGATGTGCGGTTGTGTCTGAGTAATTGAGCCGCACTGAAGTCAGAGAACCACGCACTGAACAGACCACCATTATCCATCCTCCTTATATGACATTAACTAAATCACGTCAACATTATTTCATTTGCACATTTTTCATGAAAAGGTTTATTAAACTTTGAAATTAGAAGTGTGAATGCTATAATACCCGTTGTAGCATAACTCGTGAGACACCCTAACTGTAATATAGCTATATATATAATTGATGTGAAGATTTGAAAATAGTAGATAGAAAAAGCCAGAAAACAATTAAAATGATTTGTAGAAGACTGATATAAATATAAAGTAAATGTATATATATATAATATATAATGACTCATATATAATATAATATATATATATACATAAGAGAAAAGAATAATAAGAAGAATGATATCAAAAACCTGAAGGCAGAGTAAAATTACATATATACACCCAATATGAGGTAAAGGTATTAGCCAAACACAACAGAGTACAAAAAAAAATCATCATATTATTCTATGCGCTAAAAATCTAAGTCCAAAATCAATATATCGATATGTTATAGATAAGTAATAATGAGTAATGATGAATATATAATCAATCAATAATATAATATAATAATATATAATATAATATACCGTAATATTAGTTGTAATAATATAACCTATATTATATATATGATATATTGATTTTTGACTTAGAATATTCAGAAAATATGTGGATTCCTGTGCTAATCCTTTAACCATATGCGGTATATATATAACATATTGCCTGGATATCCGGTATCCAGTTTTTAACTCTCCGCCGGATACCGGACTAATTTATCTATCCGGCCCCAATCCCTAATATATATTATAGATATATTATTTATATATTATATATATATATCAATTATATATTATTATATATATATATATATATATTATATATATATATATATTTATATTAACTATATATATTATATATATATATATATTATATATATATATAATGTGATTTTCAAAAAAAAAAATTATTTTGTTTTATAAAGAAAAATCCTATGGGATTTTTAACAACTTGAAAGGCTGTAACTTTTTTCCTAAAGAGACGATGATTTTTGTTTTCACTATTCTAAATTATTATTTTTTGAGAGGTATATCCTTGATTTTCATAAAAATGGGGACAACCTCTGATGTACAATTACCATTTTGGGATAACATCTTGTAAATTATATGTCTATAGTGTTATAATACAATAATTACAATGAACCCAAGTAAACACTGCCCCACAATTACAAACCTCTGGTCACTCAACCGAAGCTAATTTGTGTCCTAGGTATGCTATTTCTTGCCTTATGGCTTATTGCGCAATAGTGCACATGTCTACCTAAACACTGTTTGTCATTTAGTAAAAAAACGATTAGCATATTAGTTATATAATAATAGACCTTTTTTTAAAAGAATTTGTAAACCGCATCAATGCACTACACGATACATATGTAATTGTCAGTAAGATGGAATACTTCAATAGAAAACTAAGGCCTAGGGCTTGGAAGGCTCATAAAAGTTGAAACCCAGGACGAAAGAAATGTACTCTACAGCTTGTCTGAAAACCGCTAACATCGTGGAAGTTCACTGTATAAGTGTAAGTAATCCAGGTAGCACTGAGGAAATGTGAAAATGAATGAGTTCACAGAAAGATTTTACTCTTCAATAGGCAGCGGGATTCGAAAAAACACAATTGGGGACCTCCGCGTTGCCTGAGCCGTAACAGTAACAGGCTCTATTATATCACAAGCTTAAGCCATCACAGTCCCAAAAAAGAAAGAAAGCTTCTATGCGTAAGTAAAAAAGGAGAACACCCCGTTTTCTCATCCATAATTTGCTGAGTAACCTCACACAATCCAGGCCTTTCACTTTTCACCCGGATGGTAGAGAGTCCAGAGTCGGGAGAAGGATAGGTACATGAGGAGCGTGGAGCAACAGGCAACATGTTACTGGAAGATGTTGAAGAATGAGAGAGCATAAAAACTATTATACTACACTTCCCATAGTATCTCTTCCATTTTGCTTAGTATCTTAAATTCAGCATAATGAAGAAGTCTTATGTATCGGAGTACTAATTAATATTAACATTGCAATGTTTCAGTGCAGTATTATATTCTACTTTCTAATTGATATAAGTTCAACATAAAAACACCAAGAATTAAACACTAAAAAGAGTCAGGAAAAGGTTCGGTCCATATGAAAACGCACATAAATAAGTTGAGTCTTAATAAATAATATCGTAAAAATTTTCAATAACAATCGGTAATGTTGCTTATATATATATATAATATATATATTATATTATAAAATATATTATAAATATTGAATTAAAGCAATATATGAATATCTGTGAGTAAGTATTATAGTTTATATTATATAGTGAGTATCACATATAGTAATCTAAAGTATGTTATCACCATATGTATAAATTAATCTTCTATATATATTTACATTTTTAATATGAAGTGGCATTTTATTAAATAAAAGTATTATTTTATATTATATATGCCAGCTTCTCGAAAGCCATCAATGCTAATGTAACTAGAGAGAGTAAAATAACAGCTACAGGAAAATAATAATATTTTTTAGATTTCTGCAAGCAATTTCATCGTGAAACTTAAAGAAAAAAATTATTTTATTCTAAATTGATTTGTAATAACACCTTAATATTAGTATAGCAATCTTTGCGTCTGG
Organism: Trachelipus rathkii; assembly: GCA_015478945.1. Taxonomy (NCBI): domain Eukaryota; kingdom Metazoa; phylum Arthropoda; class Malacostraca; order Isopoda; family Trachelipodidae; genus Trachelipus; species Trachelipus rathkii. Next base: position 5,717 of record JABUQX010103453.1, read on the forward strand.
CAAAGTACGGCTCTCACAACACTGTGCAGTCTCAGCCAAACTTAACCATTTCTGCCAATACCGTGCAGATAGAAAAAAGTTGCCAAACTAGTTTTATCTCGTGCGAAGAAAAATCCGTTAGTTCATAACGTATTATCTCTATTTCACCTTTTTGAGCGGAGTTAGACTGCCGGACAGTGCAGAGCTGACATGAGTAGGGGACGACCTTTACTTTTCGCCGAGTAGGCCCAGAAAGAAACCTCTCTCGAACATACTTAGTCACAGTGTGTATTCTAATGTAGTTTAAATCACACGCGTTTAACGGAACTTCTACTTTCAGGTAGAACAAAAGAAAAAATCACAATACTGGCCCACACCAATCTTAGTATCGAGTGCTCACAGAGGAAACGAGAGAGTCCAGCGCGAGAGCTTCATAACCGAGTGAGTTGAGTGTACGTAAACTGGTAAAAATTTTCATACAAGTTTTTCCAATATTTATTTAACGATTTTAAAATTTTTTCAAAATAAAGTTTTATTATCTTTTTTTTAAATTACATGATATAAAAAAATGTCACCTGATTAATAAAATGTTATTCCATTATCTGCCATGTACCTCTTAGTGCAAAAGTTCTTAATGTTAACGTCACTCTCTCACTCATGTTGCCTGTGACCATAAATACTATAAAATATATCACATATAATAAGTATAATATAATATAGCATTATATATAATTAATATATACATAAAACTAGAGATAAAAATATATATATTGCTTGATTTAATAGAGGGTAGTATACGTGATACTAAGTATATTATATATATAAATGAGTAGGAGTAATTATTTATTAATAAAATTTTGAATAAATGTAAATCTCGGCCTATAATAATATTACATTGCACCTGTGGGTTTCTTTAAATTTCACAACGCGTGTTTCATAGTAATAGAAACAAAATAAATTTGATAATGAAGAAAGGAAAAATAAAATAATCGATTTTTTAAGAAACTGTTAAACTCAACTATTACCGAGTAATGCCTTTCAACCATTTAAACTATCAACCTATCTCTGATTCTCTTTTGCTTATACTAAATCAATTTAACCATTTACCATACTAAAAATAAATATAATTTTAGACATTAACATGTGACTAAAGCCTCGGGAGCTTTCTGCAAAGTGAGCTACAAGAACATCACATAAGAGAAGAAAGTAAATAAATGAAAATACGAGACAATACTCAGAGTAGCCTAGCAATACACAAATGTTTTATGAAAATAATATATATTTTTAGTCATAAATTAAAGAGAAGACACAAAGGAGGTGATAAGTGGAGAGGAGGAGTGCAGGATTATAGGGTGAAACCGTAATGCCTGGAGAAGGTGTATAAGTTGAAGCGTTCCGCAGAGGGTTCGAGACCTCATAAGATAAAAGCCGTGCTTAGAGGGGGTCTGACTCGCATGCGAGCGGAGACTACTAAGCTATCTCTGTAGGCGTTGAATGGTGAAGAATTTCACTGAGCCACACACATGTTCGAAGAGCGCTTAAACGGGACCCCGTCATATCGAGAGAAGGAGCACTAAAGATCAGTTCTTGGTGAGACGAGCTCGTTGACGAACCAAAACCTACCCGGTTGAGGAGTGGTCAAATAGTCCCAGTTCTCCTCCACAGAACACGTGGAAAGAAATGGACTGTTCCGAGGTCTTAGTAAGCGAAGTATATGCGACTGCGAAACACGGACACAGCACAGCTCTTCAAACGGATGAGGTAGGAGAGAGGATCGTGACAGAAGAAGACAAAGGAAGAAGATGGAGAAAAGAATTCACCTTTCAACGTATAAGAGAAGTCCATAGACTAGTAATTGAGCGAGAGCTGTGCATGGAAGATCTTCGTGATGCGTTGGAGCGGATTACTCGCACTCGAAAAGTACAAAAAGAAGAGCCTGAGTCCATTGCTCATGCTGGGGGTGAACGGCCAAAGGTGCTATAAGCTGGCGGTGAAATCTTTCTACAATCCCATTTGAAGCCGGTTAAAAGATCGTGGACCTGATGCACTCAGAACCCAGGAGGCACATCAAATCGCTCCAAAGGAAAGATTCATATCGTCTACCGTGATCCGTGGGCACAATAAACGGTGCGCCAAAACGCGAAACCCAGTGAGTCATGAAAGTTTTAGCTATGACCGGCAGTGGCGGTCTTGAGAGGAATTGCCTCTGGCCAGCTCGTGAAGCGGTCAATGCATGTAAGGGTATAGATGCTGATCAGAAGGAGGAAAGAGACCAACAATGTCGATATGTACTTTTCTAAAACATTCTCCAGGGAGAGAAACTCCCCCAAAAGGGGCTATAATGTGTCGGTGCACCTTAGAGCGCTGACAAGGAAGGTATTCACGAGTCCACTTTCGAAGTCCACTTTCGCACACTCTTCGAACATTACACCGTAAAGGAGGAGCAAACAAAGCGGCCGCAACATACTTTTTAAGAGGCCGCGAATACCTTGGGTAGAAAGTAGATATTGATAGAGCAAAGACAAACAGATTTGCGGAAAGCAGGAAGCAACGAAAAGGGACGATAAGCATTCAGTAACCGTGTCATTGAGGAGTTTCATTCTGAACATGCCTGAAGAGAAATACACACTGAGTTTGCAGATGTGAAGAGTCCTGGGGAAGAGAGGTCTCTTCTGATGACTGTGCAGTAGCCATGTCACTGGTAGTTGATGCTGGGGAGTGAAGATATTGAGGTAATCTCGATGCGTGAAAGTGCATCAGTCTTAAGATTATTCAGTACCTTGGACGTGACGGATTCTGTCGTAAACTAAACGAAACATATCCAAATGACGAAGCTTTTCTCGCGTGTTTCGTTCATTTCGAGAGATGAAATGAACGAAAGGTGATGCGCTTTTGTGATCTGTAGAATGTGAAATTTCGGCCTTCAAAGGAGTATCTGAAAGTGTTTAACTGCAGGTAGATTAGCCAACAGTGTTCTCTGCTTGTAGCGGGTTCCAGCAGAGCTGTAAAAGCTTCTTTTGAGAAGAAGTAAGAACGAAATACCAAGAACCTCAGATATTGGCTAGCAAGAAGGAACAAAAACAATATATAAACCAGACAGGAGAGATAAAATCGTGTGGAAACAACTAACACTGGATATTTAGCAGAGTTGCTATGCAATATCCTGTGTGTGATACCTAAGTAGAGTGGCGTCCGCAAGTGAGAGTCGTGTTTTGTTGCAGATAGATATGTAAAGCAATCCGGCGCGTAATTAATCCGTCCACGAGCTCTACCCTTGACCGAGACACCTCTTTCTTTTGCGTGAAGAGCAATCTGATGAGAGAACCACCCTTGAGCGATCAAGCGCCAGCATGTCTTGCAGGTGAGAGAAGACGATGCAGGAGTAATATCAGAGCAAATTCACACCTGATAAATAAAATCTGTCTTTCAGTTTGTTGTTGACTCTCAGGTATAAGAAAAAAGGAGAAGCACGAATGACAGAGGCAAACAACGCCTCTTGGAAAGGCGAAACTAACTTACAGAAGATAGATTAAATAACGTACACGAAGTGAGGTACAAAAATGTCCTAAAAGAGGAGTGATCATTTTCATACACTCTCGGTGATGCTGATGAAAAGCCGTATTCATTCGTATGTGTGGGAAAAGATAGAGTCATGAGCAGAAACGGATTCTTCTCCGTGTTCAACATCTGGACACACAGAGTTTGGTATATACAGAAATTATAAACACCATGCTAGCTAGAGGTCATCCATCAATAGTAGAACCATACACAGTAAAGAGAGTCAGCCTCACTCTATCTATACAATGTCAATCTGAGACCGCCATGGTGAGAGTTTAGCAGGGCAGTCTAATTCTCGTAAAACGAAGAGTGTGTTACATCAGAACTAAAAATTCCGTGAAAGGGATCACACATCTAAAGAAACAAGTGGGTATGCACAAAATGCGTTCAAAAATTTGTCACACATGTAGAAGAAACAGCTAAGAATTAAAATTGTCAATATTATACTGTATAGGAAAGTCGTTGTATTAGCCTACAAAAATAAGTAGCTATAGAATCGTATATCTTTTGAGCTCCGCTTGAAAAAGTAACCTGATGGTGCTGGTCTAGGAAAATTTTGAGTTATATATTGATATATCGCATAATGAGAGAAAAAAAGAGTGAAAAAGAATATAAAACCTTATTTTAATAGATTTACTTAATTACTTTATTATTTTACAATACTATCATAATTCATAAAAGCGTCATACTATATTCAACTATTTCTTATGTTAGGTTTAAACTAAACCTTACTATTATCAACCTCATTTTTTAAATAAATACTATATATTCCATAAATCACAAAGAGAGAAATAAATAACAAATCCATAACAAAATATACACTATATGGAACTTCGTTTACTAATAACCAGACAAAAACGTCGCTCTCTTTGCAAGAGAGAGTAAACTGTTTTTATGCGTTTTGCACAAGAACATACGCTACATGATTCTAGTATAACAGCTGTGCGATGTTTTCGTAACCATAAAGTATACCTGAAGAGAACAGTATATGCTCTGAGAGATTCACCAAATGTCCGAATCATCATTTGGAATCACTTGAGGTGAAAACCATTATCAAGGATGATCATGCTACGAGTCAGTGTCAGTCTTGTCTAGTTGGCGATTAATTATTATATTCAATATGACTAAAACCCCGTTCACACTCTGATGAACTGCAAGGAATGAGCTTGGAGCAATTCATCAGTGAGTTTAAATCCTTTGGAATGACCTGCTGTTTTTAAGATAATCTCTGAAGCTGTTTTTAATTTTGTTTAAATTCAACCTGAAAATTGCACAAAGCTTTTCGATTTCTTTTTCAACAGTATCCAACTGATTTGTTGGGAGGCCAGCTTTTGCTTTCAAGCCACTTGCAATTCTGAAAGAAAGTGAAATATTATTCTTTCGTGATTGTAGTCCCTGTAGATGGTTCGTTGCTGCTTCTAGTGGTAAAAAGCTTCTATTAAGGTTTAATACACTTGAAGCAACTGCTAGTCATTAAATAGAGTTAATTTTGCTAATTACTTGTTAAGGGACACCACAAAATTACCCTCGATTGCAGCTCTTTTTGCTCAAGGCTTTTAGGCCAGGTTTAATACTTTAAGGCACTCGAGAAAAGCGAATTGAGACCTTTCTATGAATTTTGTCTGCACATAAAACTACAGTCAGACCTGTTATTTGAGAGAAGACATTTCTGAGAGCGGTTATGATACGGGACATAGCGTTCTGCTATTAAATGAATCATAACATGAAGCCAAATATGACAGAAAATTGAGAGTAATGATGTCAGGCCGTAATAATCATTGCAACTGTAACATCGCTTCGTCTTGCAAACCCCAATATTGTAGCTCTGTTCTTGGGCCTTTCTTAAATCCACCAGATAACATATGAGCTTGAGTGAGCACATACCAAACGGCACAGTCATACTGTGAGTCTTAAAGGAACTGGATACCTATCTCGTACCCAAAATACGACCAAGATATTTTGCTGTAGAACTTGCAATCATACTACACACTCGAACTAGATTTCATGCTTTTGTGTTTAGGCGATTTAGCTATAGTGGTAAGAGATGTATAAGCTTATGCGCAGTTGAAAAAATTTGAAAATGGTTAACAGCTCCCACATCAATAATTGAATCACTTACAGCTAACTCTATCCTATGGTTTTAATAGGGGGCGGGGAAGAAAGTTTGGAAAATTGTTTAAATTGTAATAGCTTTTTTCTTCTAACAGGATCCCGCAAAAACAAGATTTTTCAACATTCTTCTATACCGAAAATGAAAAATAATTCAGCTCCCAATAAATTAAATAAGCACTATATTAATTTTTTTTACACATTTGAAAAACCAGTGTGGGAACGCCGTTCCCACGCGTTCCGCTCCACTTGCACACTGATCAGTGACAAGTCCCAAGTTAACAACTACAGAGTGCTTGTAAGAAGATCTGGATGATTAAGCGCGGACTTAGAATTCGAGTTTGTGGAACAATATATGTAATGCGCAAAGAATCTCCGAGCTGAGAGTGGGACGATAGAAGACTGGATGTGAGGGACGGAGTAGAGAGCTGAGACGGTGGTCTCGGGAAGAGTGAGAAGCCTCTAAATGTTACCTCACACAGGGCGAAGACTAATTTTAACAAAAAAAAAAAGTGTATACTCCAAGGAGTAAGTCTTAGGGGACAAGTTATGCAAAAGGTGCAGCTAAACTGCTTTTGAAGGTAAAGCTGAATGAACTACTCTCCAACTCAAGCAATGTATAGCAAACTCAGATCAACGAGCTCGATCCTTCGACCGACTAATACATCAGCAAGGGTGAGGCAAGTGTGTCGAGAACATAATTGGCCGTGCCCATTAGAGCGCTTGTTGGTCTCTATGGGCTGGAGAACTGAGTGCTTAACTGAGGCAATTGAAGAGCAGGGGTGGGAAAAGATGGAAAGTCTTCTTCAGGAGAGAGAGAGAGAGAGAGAGAGAGAGAGAGAGAAGAGAGAAAGAGAGAGAGAGAGAGAGAGAGAGGAGCAGAGAGAGAGAGAGAGAGAAAGAGAGAGAGAGAGAGAGAGAGAGAGAGAGAGAGAGAGAGAGAGAGAGAGAGAGAGGAGAGAGAGAAGAGAGAGAGAGAGAGAGAGAGAGAGAGAGAAGAGAGAAGAAATACGCAGGGGATTGAACAACGGAAATGTTCCGTACTGTAGTAGAATGTTGCCTTTGGAGAAGGGTGGTTGGTTGCCATCCACCAGAAATCATGGTTCCGAAAACCAACCAGTAGGTGAAATGATTCAAAAATCTGCGTCCGATACACTGGTCGCCAAAAAAAAAAAAAAAAAAAAAAAAAAAAAAAAATTTCGACCCTTCACCATTCCTGCTGATTCTTTGTGAAATGACCTCCTGAACTCCGAACATGTCCTCCGTTATCCCCACCCTCATTTCCATTGTTTACTGGGGAGAGAGGCCACACTACGAATCACTCTTAAGCCTCTCAATTTGTTTACTCACAAGCAATTTTAAACATTAATTTAAAATTGTTCGGAGTGTGGGTATGAGTGTAAGCGGAAAGGAAACTTACGAAAGTCACTGCTTACTTCCAATCAAAATATAAAATTATTTAAAATGTTTTGAGTGTGGCTAAGAGTGTAATCAGAAAGGGGAAGCTTCCAAGATTACACATGCTTCACATCAAAATATAAAATTTTATTTAAAATGTTCCTGAGTTGTGGCTATGAGTGTAATACGGAAAGATTAATAAAATGTTATATATGTTTAAATCATCACACAATGTTGAAGCCCCGCAGTTGTTTACCTTGCCCGCCCGCGCGGCAACCCGGCCACCGCACCCGCCCGCCTCCGCACGCCGCCGCCGACCAGGCGCCCACCGGCCGGCCCGCCTAGTTTCACTTGGATATACTAGAAATACACCTCGGGCCCAGACAATATTAGCTGTCAAGAACACCATAGAGTACACGTCCAGCGGTACGCATCTACATATAAGAGATGACGAAGCCCGAAGGATGACCGTCACTTATCGTAATATAACATTTCAAAAACGAGTTCACGCGGCGATATGAGGATGGTAAGACACATCATCATGATGATCTTGAGTTCTGGAGTTGACCATACATAAAAATACGATAAACATAGCGGGTAGGCGTAGGGTAGCGTTTCATTAGAGAATGCGGTAATATGATTATTCGTTACGTAGCTATGACTACTCGGAGTGCTCAAACAAGCCCCCGCCTCTCCCCTACCCACCCCTTGCCCTAACGCAGCAGTCCCCCCCGCACACCTCCTTTCTAACCCCCCCAATATATTCACTCGTACCACCCCTTTCTACTCCCCAGTTGTTTACCTAGCCGGCATCGACAACAGCTCCACTTGCCCGAACCCATCTCCCACCTCTCCCGAGTTGTTCTTCTTGTCGTTGGTGTGGGGGGCTCTTGGGACACACAGACCTGTTGGCGGGCAATACTGCCCGCAGTGTTCCTAGAGCGAAGAAAACAACTAACACCTAGTTGAAAGCCCGACCCTCCAATTAGGTGGGCTGTCAGGTGGTGGAATGCCTTGCCAACAGTTTAATTCTACAACTTTATTCCATCATCAGTTAAATTTGTATAACACGCTCGAGAATTTTTTCGAGAAAATATTAATGGTCTGGAGAAAAAACCAGCAACTCCGGTTCACGGTTCATGGTGCACTGAGGTGTTGTGGTGGCATTTTTCCGTTTTCCAGAGGCGGATGTCTCCCCCTTCCCTGGGTTTTATTTTTTTTTTTTTTCGGATATTTGCCCCTATGGCTTTTTTTCGCCTCTTTCCGCGCATCTGCCTCTTTCCCGGATCCTTTTTTTCTTTCGTCTTCTCAGTGCTTAGTCCCAAGCAAATGAAAGTTCGATTCCCCCGTAGGTCAAAAACTGGTTGCTTTTTTTTTATACGCTTGTTGGGGTGGTCTGGTTAAAAGCAGGACCAGTTCGACGGGTCGTGTTCGGGCGCAGGAATCTGAACAGCTCGGGGTTACCGGGTACTCGCGAACGGAATGAGAATTCTGGTGACGCGTGAATGGATGGCGAGTTGTCCCTGCCTTGGAGGGAATCCATGTGGGCTCCGCGGAAGATATGGGGTGCCATTCTACGCACTTCAGGCACATGTTCAGGGGTGCTGGGGTAAACAAAATCCCTCATCCTTAGGTCTGAGGTTTGGACCCGGATGAGGGATAAACACCTCCCTTCGAGTAGTGAAATAAAAAAATAAAATTATTTAAATGTTCTGAGTGTGGCTATGAGTGTAATCAGAAAGGAAGCTTAGAAAGAGACATGCTTAGTAAGAATGGAAATCTGTTCCAAGCAGCAACATAGTGAAGAACGAAAAGGGCCAATTAGGTATACTTATGGAACTTAAAGACAAAAATGATTAGTAAAATGATAATGGAAAATAGTAGGAGAGGTCGAAAAAATTTATGTATGACATGTATCGATTAGCAGAAGGCTTGTTCCTCATACAAGGCTAAAAGAAACATTGAACATCTATAAAGTAGAAGTGGAAACCCCGAAGATTCTGGACTTGGTGATTAATAAAAGGATAATAGATATTTAAAAAAATCTATAAGCTAAACACACAAACAATAGAACCACACTCGCCTTCAATGAAAACCAACGAACTCCAATAAGAAGAAAGAACTAAAAAAGTTAGTATGAGTCGGAACCCGCCAACATTCAATATTCTTAACCGCATAAACCCACCCGTGGCCACTGCTTAATTTGAACACCTCAGAATAATGAATAAATAAGTTTACTGCTCGCCGTTAAGCCTCATACAACCAAAAGACACAATTATTACAAGATTACCTGAAGGGTCAACAGAAACATGAACCATAAAACCTTTACTTTATAATGAATCAATCACCTGTAGCAAAAAATATATAAATTGGTGCAAAACATTCACCATAAAAGAAGAAGTATAATTAGAACTTATCTTAAACATGGCATAAACGGAAGAGTAGCCTTGCAGCACTAGTGAAAGAACACGCATTGCAACAGGAGAGTAGCCAGACTTGAAAGCAAAGACATAAAAAACAATAAAATATTTTTAGAAAAAAGAAATTAAAGCTACGGTTGCAGTGGATGCAATGTCTGGACCAACTTTCATACTGTTGATTTTTGGTTAAATTCGGTTTTGAATGTTTTATTACATTCTCAATGGAATCTGAAAAAAGTATCAAATTTTATTACTATATAGATTTGTGAAGGAAAATCACTAGTTTGAATGACGTCTGTTGACACGAGATCCGTGGATTTTAATCAATGGTTTTCTCCTTTATAAATTTGAAACTTCGCAAGGGATAAGTTAATATAAAATAAAATGAAATTGGTCAATATAAATTTCGAAACTTCGACAGGAGGGAGTAAGTTCAATATAACAATAGGAAATCGGGAAAATTGGCTCAATTACTCAATCCTTTTGGTAATGTAGCCTAAGGATGCTGAGAGACGGATAAAGGTTTTAAGTAATTTCTCTCAGCAGATATTGGAATGACTTTGGACTCAATATTTGTTCCTTCATCGTTCTGAATAAAAAACGGAAGAGTGCTGCGAAATAACATCATTAAAAATTACTTTGAAATTAAAGAATTAGACCAGGAATTTACTTATAAATGTTTGTTCTGAATGGTTTCAACTCTTAGTCACAACTTTTATTATTAAAAGAAAATTAAATTTATTCCACCAATATAAATAAAATTTAAATATAATTAAAGAAAATTTATAAAATATAATTGAATTAAATTCATAAATGAAGATGATGATAATCTTAAACATCATACTACTGTTATTATTTGATCAAACTAAATGAGTATTGAGATAAAGCCATTGTATAAAGACTTTTTCAACAAAATCTCATTTTTCATTAAAAAAAATTGCGTATTTCTTGATTCCTCAAATTTAAAAGAAATGCCGAAGCGATCTCAATAAAATTTGGCCATTGTATATTATTCATCGATTCAAATTTGATTAAAATCGAGTCGGTGATTTTGTTTAGTTAACTTTTCAAATGTTGGAAAAATTTATAGAATTTACTTTTGAAATAAATTATTTCAATAAAATTTTAAAAAAAATAATTGCTTTTGTTTTTATTGATGTTTCATTTCGAGGGGGAGGGTAGGCGTAGTGCGGGGGGGGGGAGTTCGAAGGGGGTGGACGGGGCGGAAGTTGGGTACGAGGCAGGGTAAGGGAGTGATGGTATTTTTGGGTGAGAAAAAAAAGATACAAGCATTTTAGGGAAAATTTTTGACCTTGCGCCACCCCGTCAAAGTATGAATACCTAGATCCAGACCCTAAAAAACTGGTGCGGCTATTTTGATATTAGATTTGTAAATTCTTTTAAAATAGTTAATCTTTAAAATGATTTTCTTTTTAAATCATTCGAGATATACAAAATGGTTTTACAACGAAAACGTTTGATAGCAGGAAAATTAATAATTTGAGGAATATAAATCTCTGAAATAAATTTAACGATTCAAACAAACTCTCTAAGGGGATAAATACCGTTGTTAGGGATGATCCAAGTACCATCCCTTTACGAAATTCGTTACTATGGTTCGGACAACTGGTTCCAGTACTACTATATCCCCCCTCAAGGGAGTATTGATTGTTGTTGCGGTGTTAGGGTCTTGGTGAATAACCTGGAACATAGCATAGTGACGAGAACCAATAGTGTGGGGTGGAGATTTCGTGCGTCCCTACAGCCCCAGCTCTAGTATGTGCATTTGTAACATTTGCACATATGAATTCTTTTAATCTTTTTTTCTATCCCTTCGCTTTTCATGCTGTCAATATCTTTCAACTTTCCCCCTCAATTATCAGTTTTCTCTCTCTTCTCTCTCTCTCTCTCTCTCTCTCTCTCTCTCTCTCTCTCTCTCCTCTCCCTCTCTCTCTCCCCCTTCCTTTCTTTCTTTTTTTTCTCCATTCTCTTTTTTCTCTCTCCTCTTTCTCTCTCTCTCTCTCTCTCTCTCTCTCTCTCTCTCTCTCTCTCTCTCTCTCTCTCTCTCTCTCTCTCTTTCTCTCTCTCTCTCTCTCTCTCTCTCTCTCTCTCTCTCATATCAGTCCCTTTAAGTGCTTTGTACGTACTTTCCCTCATGAAAAAGAGGATATCTTCCCTTTTTTTCCGTCACAGCCCCTTGGGGCCCTCCGGTGGCTTTGTTTCCATATGGGCCTTCAATCCACCTCACACTTCTTCCCGTGGATGAGGGTACAGACTTTAAACTAGTCGTTTTGTTCGCTTATGACTGAGCCGCCAATTGTAGGGGACCCAAACCTTCGAGTTAACCGCGGAGGAAGCTGTCCTGCACTTTGGTGTATAATCTATGGCTCTAACGTGAAGTTAGGTTCCGTGCGGTTAACGGAGGGTTATAACGGGCGTGGAGTTCCGGGAGGCTTTTCCGAGGCCACATCCACAGTCTACCCTGCTGAGTGGGGTCCGTGAGGTTGTGCGAGTCTCTGGCCTGTGACCTGTTGTAGGGAGATGGATTACCCTTCCTTATGAAATATACGCCTTTCCAGATCATCCTGTTATTTACTTTTATGTTTTATTGTTATATTTGTTCATCTATGAAGGTGAAGTCTATGGTTTAATTTTTTATGAAACTGGCTCTTCAAAAAAAAAAAAAACGTTATTAAACCAAGGCGTGAATTATTACCATATATCGGGTTCCCAGCCTGACCTCACTTCGTCCCTCCTACTTCTAGACCATCAGGTGTTTCCGCCTTTATTCCTTCTACTACACCTGAAAGGCCTCTGCATCACTTCAGCGATTCGTGGCCTATTATTCCCTCAAATCCCAGGTGCCCAAGCGGTTGGAGCAATCCCGAAAATGTGCCCCCATAGTAGTCGTTCTCATTTATTTACTTCATATGCTGCTCCCCCTCCAGGAATGCCAGCTGATACATCATTCCAGATATATTACTTATTACGATCCACTACCTCCAAACCTCTTACTGAGCAAAGAACCATTATTCTTGGCGATGCACTTGAAAAAGCTCTAGGAGTTGAAGACCCCCCAGTCACGTTAATGAGGAGTGGATCTTTTCTCGTTCAAGCTAATTCTCGAAATCAAAGTTCATCTTGTCATCCTTAGCGTCTCTCGGAAACATCCCTCTTATTTCCACTCCTGATGAAATAAGAAACATCCAAAGGCACTATTTATTCTTTAGAACAGAAAACGAAGATATTGTCATTTTAAGAAATCTCCAGCATAAAAGATTTTCCGCTACAAACGTTTATAGATTTCACCCTCGTCGGGACTCGCCAGATACTCCAAATCCTCGTTTACTGTTGACCTTTAGTATACCTTATCCACCTTCCAAAGAGGTAAAATAGGGTTTTACAAGCTTAAACGTGTTCGGCGTTTATTTCCCGCAACCCAGAACGTTTGCTTTAAAATGCCAACGGTTTGGTCATCTCCCAAAACACTGTAGGGGACCGCATGACATATGCCCAGTCAGTGGAGAAGAATTTCAAATTCCATGTGAAAACACACAACACTGCAAAAACTGTGGAGGACTCCACAGTGCCTCTTCCTTAAAATGCCCGTCTTACCTGTTTGAACAGGAGGTTTTGGAGTTATGTACCATACAAAAATTGAAGCAGAAGAGATGACATACACCAGCTCAAAGACAAATATCTCACAAAACACTACAATTGCAGCAGCCATGCACCCTGCATTCGCAGTGTTAATCCACCTACACAACTCCATTCCAGTAGAACTCTTCCCTTAAATTCTAGCGAACCTCGAGCAGTTACTGCAACCTGCCCGCCTACATTGCCTATGCTACCGACTTCTCAAATAATCCAAAAGCAGCTCTTGATCCAATCTCCCGTTCAAAATGCCATCAACAACCCTACTCCGAGTACGTGTTTTCAACCAACAAACAATAAAACTAAATTGGTTCATCCAATATGTTCAGGCATATTTTTTTTTATCTTTAATTATTTTTGCTTCCTTTAACTCTCCCCATAAGCGAGGTTTACAATATAAATTAATAATTTAATCTAAAAATTAATATCTCATCATATTCTTGGTAATAGTAGTGCAGAGAGTTGTCACCCCCGATTTTTATAGAAATCACAGGATTTACTCCTAAAAAAAATAATAATGAAGAATAAAGAAAACGAAAATTCGGCGCTCTCTTTAGGAAAAAAAGTTACAACCTCTCAAAGTTGTTAAAAATCTCATAAGATTTTCTTATTATTTTTTTTTAAATCACAGGATATGCTCTAAAAAAATAATAATGAAAGCGAAAATCGGCAGTGAATTTAAATCTTAGGAAAAAAGTTACAGCCTCTCAAAGTTTAAAATTTACCCATAGACTTTCTTATAAAAAAAAATTAGTGGGCTTCGTGCTCGCTTTAGGGCCATCCTAGTTCCAGGTTATGATAAGAATTTGTTAAGTATGCATAGATTTTCTCTGCGTATACCTAACAAAAACATATCATAAACTGGAAATTAGAGGGCTCTGAAAATGAGACCTAACCTTAATGAATCAAAAATAAAAAGGTAATATGGGATTTTACAACTTTGAGAGGCTGTAACTTTTTTTTCCCTAAGGAGAGCGCCGCTTTAGAGTCATCATATTCTTCATTATTATTTTTTTTAGAGTAATAGTTCCGTGATTTTTATTAAAAATCGAATGTTACAACCCTCTGCACTATTATTACCCATAAAAAGTTTGCTCTATAATAGAATGGGATTGCTCTTCTGGTGAGCCAGTGATAGTGAGAGGTTTGGACTCTTTGGTATGGAGTTAAGCTTTAAAAAGTTAAAAAAATGTTATATATAAATAGAGCAATTGTGTATTCTAAATAAGTCTTACCTTGAATTTGTTGGTTTTCAAAGATTTTTTTTGCTCTTTGTAGTTCTTGAAGCCCTAAGATAACTCAGCCTTGTGGCTTTAGTCAATTAGCACTTTCAATAACATAGTAGGATAAAATGGTAAATTGATAAATAGGTAAATTCGGCAAAAGAGATTAGAACTAGAAAATGTAGTTAAAAAATATTTGAAAAGAATTAAGACAATTTAACCTCCATACCCTTAACATTTTGACTATTAAATTTGACTTTCACAAGCGCTGCAAATTAGGGCCCGCCATTGAATAGTAATGAACCTATTGGTTTTTTTGGCGCTTAGTGAATCTGGCAATTATACCCCAATATTGGCAGAGCTTCAAACTCACTAAATATAAGATAATATAAGTTTTAAGCCATGAGAGACCATTGTATACTACTCCTACATCTAAATATAGCGATAGCTGAATATAAAAAGAGTAGAAGAGAGTATAAGTGGAGTATATATATATATATATATATATATATATATATTATTATATATATATATATATATATATATATATATATATATATATATATATATATATATATATATATATATATATATATATATTATATAATATTTATATCTATATATATATATAATATATATATATATATATATGTATATATAGTAATATTATATAAATTTAGCGTAATACATAACATTGCCTCATTTATGTATTGTAAAGCAATGGCCAACATTGTCATTGCTATTTCTCTTTCATTTTCTATGTATACGATGTATGATTGCAGCGGCTCATCAAAAGAAATTTGTAAATATGTTTGCATTTCATGCGTAAACGACAGCCAATAGAAACTTGTTTTTCAAGACTTACTTTTGAAACCTAAGTTTTGATTGGGCGTCGTTGTTCACAAAGCTGTGATAATAATAATAAACTATTATTATTATTATTATTATTATATTTTTTTTTTTTTTTTTTTTTAACTGTTATAAGGTTACTGCGCATTATTATTATATGTATGTAATTGTTTTATATATATATATATATAAATGTGTATGGAATAATATTTAATTTTGTATAGTGTGGAGCGCACAATGTATAAATTCATTTGGCTTTTATGTTTTGATTTTAGAAGAAAATTGAGATTTCTTGTGAACAAAGTTTCGATTGTAAAGAAATACCAATTTTCGGTCGTGCTGAATGTGTAATATATATTTGCTTTACTGAAATAACTAATAAGTGGATACATCATTTTATTAATTATTTTAAGAGATGTGATTGGATGGTCAGATGTAAACTGGTTGGCGAAGATTTGTATAAATAGTAAATTTATGAATATTTTGGGATCTTTTTGCTTTCATTTGTCGTCAATCAAGGTGTTTACAGTTGGTACTGCGCTTGTTGCTCTGTCTGATCGATGTTATTATTATTTTAGTGTGCATAGTCCTTGTAAAATCGGTGGAGGTGTCTTATTTTTATATTTGTTACAAAGTAATTGTGTTAATGTTTTTAAATGAAATAAGGTGTTATAATTTTCAATGTGGAAATCTCGTGGCTTATTTTTTATAAAGCCAATATTGTTTTAAGCTGTGTTCTAAATATAATTGTGTTTATTCGTGTAAATATAATCTTTGCATTGCCATTATAAAAGTGTCGTCTGTTAAAGCGATTTGCAAATGCATTTTGTCTGCGGTGTTGCTATATATCACTAGCAGGTAAGGGTAATTATTATTAATGTGTATTTTTTGTAACATGGTAAAGATTCTTTTGAGTTAACAAACATAAAGTGTTTAACGATTAAAGTTACATTATTTTATATACGAATAATTACTAAAGTCACATTTTATTTATTTGAAATTAAGATTTGTTAAATTACTAGTTGGCAACTCTTTTGCTTTAAGACAACAGCCTGATCCTGTCCAGCTGTGACTGCATTCATTTGTTCACACTGATAAATCGACGCCATTCAATAATTGTCAAAAAATTTAATTTACAAGTAAATATTTTATATCGTTTGCAACATCGGTCTGTCCATATATTACTTTGTTGATATATTTCGTTCAATTCAAATATATTATTGGACATATATTTATTGTATGTATGTTTTATATATATATATAATGTACTGGGCAAAAATTTTATAATGAATATATTTGGTAAAGTATTTAGTTGAATATTTTATTATTTCCTTTTGAGCATAATATTAATATTTTATATATATATATATATAATACTTAGTAGTTAACATTTTTGTTCTATAGTTGCGGTGTGCATGTATACGGATATCTGTTGACATCCGGCTATATGTACATGGAAGTATAAAACCTGTAGACTTTATACGGGTATAATATATATATAATTTATATATATATATTATATATATAATATTATATAATATAATATATATATATATATATATATATATATATATATATATATATATATATATATATATATATATATAAATAGAATTGAAATACGGTACTGAAGGTTCTATATGTGCGGTGCGCATGTATACGGATATCTATAGACATCCGGCTACATGTCCATGGACTTATAAAACCTAAGTTTGTAAGACCAGTACATTTTCATTTATTTTTTTTTTTTAATTAAAATATTCTAAAATTATCAACCAGGTTCCTTGAGTGTTTCCAAACGTATTTTACTTTTCCATTTATTTACAATATTCAATTAGCTTTAATTGCTTTAATGTCTTAAAGACGGGTGGTTTTGTTGTGATGTAAGATTGATCACATAAACGGATTCATTTGCTGGTAAGAAAAGTATTGAACTGAACTGTTTCACACATAAAGGTAAAGAAGCTCGGTCAAACCGTTTTGTTCCACTGAAGGGTCTCTAAACAGGATAATTTGGTGAGTTGTAAGTATTTGAGTTGCACTGCAATATTGCACAGGCCGATAGCTCATTTAACAGGAAGGCCTGGATACTGTTACAATACAGGTTTGAGAATCCTAATAAGGTGTTAGTGATTGGATTGTCACGGGGGCCTGGCCATGAAGGAATTTGTTCATCAGTTCGAAGAGTAAGTTATTGACAGATAATTTAATATCTTTTTTTTAACCAAACATATATACAATATATTATATATAATATATATTATATATATATATATATATATATATATATATATATATATATTATATATAATATATATAATATATATATATATATATACTATATATATATATATATATATATATATATATTATATATAATATATATATATATATATATATATATATATAATATATATATATATATATTATAATAAATATATATATATATAAATATATATATATATATATATATATATATAATATAATATATATATAATATATATATATATATATATATATATAATATATATATATATATATAATATATATATATATAAATAGTTATATATTATATATATATATATATATAATATAATAGTTTTTTATAAGCCTTGAGTTCTTTAATAATTCAAATTTCTTTAAAATTTCAAAACTCTTTCGTCAAATTTAAAGTTTAATATCTTAAAAAATTGAAACTAAATATTTGGAGTTACTGTTCTATCCCGAATTTTAAAGCATTCGGCTCGTCGGTTACTTTCTTCTTTTATGGTGAATGTTTTGCACCCAATTTAATTATTTTTTGCTACAGGTGATTGATTCATTATAAAGTAAAGGTTTTACGGTTTATGTTTCTGTTGACCCTTCAGGTAATCTTGTAATAATTGTGTCTTTTGGTTGTACGAGGTTTAACTGCGAGCAGTAAACTTATTTATTCATTATTTCTGAGGTGTTTCAAAAAATTTAGCAGTGGCCACGGTGGGTTTTGCGGTTAAGAAAATATTGAATGTTGGCGGGTCCGACTCATACTACCTTTTTAGTTTCTTTCTTCTTATTGAGTTTCGTTGGTTTTCAATTGAAGGCGAGTGGGTGTTTTAATTTGTTTGGTTGTGTTTTGCTATAGATTTTTTTTATAAAAATATCTATTATCCTTTTATTATATTCACCAGCCAGAATCTTCGGGGGTTTCCTATACTTCGCTAACTTTTATAGATGTTCAAGTGTATTCCTTTTTAGGCCTTGTATTGAGGAACAAGCCTTCTGCTATCGATACATGTCATAACATAATTTTTTTGTCGACCTCTCCTACTATTTTCCATTATCATTTTAACTGAATCATTTTGTGTCTTGTAAAAATAGGTTCACGCTATTTCTAAGTATAAATCATCGCCTAAAATTGGCCCTTTTCGTTTCTTACAATCTCACAATGTTGCTTTGCTTGGAACGAGATTTCCATTCTTTAAATACTAAGCCATGGTCTTCTTTCTTAAGCTTTTCCCTTTCTTGATTACACTCATAGCCACACTCAGAACATTTAAATAATTTTATTTTTTTTTATTTCACACTACTCGAACGAAAGGGAGGTGTTTTATCTCGCTCAAATCCGGTCCAACCTCAGACCTAAGGATGAAGGATTTTGTTTCACCCCCAGCACCCCTGAACATGTACCTGAAGTGCGTAGAATGGCAGACCTCCAATATCTTCCGCGGAGGCCCACATGGATTCCCGCTCCCAGGCAGGGAACAAACTCGCCATCCCATCACGGCGTACCAGA